>OMKL01102560.1:0-13242 GCA_900302295.1 Parasudis fraserbrunneri | reverse complement strand
GAGACACACACACACACACAGATAGACATACACATACACATACACACACACACATAGACATACACATACACACACATAGACATACACACATACACACACACACACACACAGATAGAGATATACACACACACACATAGACATACACATACACATACACACACACAGATAGATATACACATACACATACACACACACACAAACAAACAGAAACACACACAACACACACACATAGACATACACATACACATACACATACACACACACACACACACACAGACACACACACACATATACACAAACACAAACACATAGACATATGCACACATGCACACAGACATACAAAAACATACAGAAACACGCACACAGACATACACACACACACATACACATATAGTGTGTTCATATTATACTACTGTATACTGCATATATTGTTTATACTATTCACTCTGCTCACACTGTCAGTATTGTATATATCCTAGTACAGCTCCTAGTACATATCCTATATATATACTTAGTACATATCCTTGCATATATATATATATACATATACATATATATGCATACATACCACTGCAATTTAAATATTACTGCTTGTTGCACTCTGGTTAGATACCACCTTAGTTTCGTTATGTTGTACCTGTACTGTGTAATGAAGTGAATCTAATCTAATCTAATCTAATCTGATCTAATCTGATCTGATCTGATCTAATCTGATCTAATCTGATCTAATCTGATCTAATCTGATCTAATCTAATATAGCATAAGACTCTGTTCATACCAGGGTAGGACATCTCATAAGTTAGATAGAATTGTTTGAGAGCTGAACATTCTAATAATGATGTAACAGCAACAACGGGCCATTGTGACCTATGCAGTTATGAGGTGTGTACAGTACCGGGAAAACATTTCTTCCGGCTTGCGGCCGCGGTGCCGTGCTCTGGCCGGCTTTGGCCACTGTGTCTCAGGGCCGCGCACACAAAAAATGGCACTCGGCCAGCAGGGGGCGCTCAGGTTACACCGCTGTAGCCTACTGTACTGTATGACCGTGGACTCTTCACGCTGAACTACTAAGGAATCTCAGTTACCAAAGCTGTTTAATTAATCGTGAGCTAATATAAATTGCAGACAGATTATTTTATATTGAGAAGGCAATAGCCTACCTTTATACAGGAGTAACGTTTCAGGACAAGTAAATATGACATCAGCTGTTAAAAACGTAACACCTCGCGCCCTTCTGTGGTCCCCAGCTGTACCCGCTGTTACAGCCTTTAGCAATTATCTTCAAACTGAGCTGGACAAAGATTTTGTTTCCTAATAATTTCGCCTGACAAATATTTGGGTATTTTCTTACTTGGGGACGTTGCAGCTGTCATGACTTGAGCAGCAGGCAAGTGGAGGATTTTAGCCTTTCATGCAGTCGACCCGGGTTCGATTCCTGATTATCCACACATTTATTTTGGTTAAACTTGAGGTGGAATTATAACATTGTTCGTGTCAAAGGAGAGAAGAATATCATTAGACAACTGTACACACACACACACACACACACACACACACACACACGCACACACGCACACACACACACACTGCAAAAATACAGGCTAGTATTTTCAATATGTTCCAAATAGCCACCACTCCTTTGAGAGCATACAGATCTTTCAAACAAATAACCAAAGCTGTTTAATAAATTGTAAGCTAATTTAGAGTGCAGGCAAATTATTTTATATTGAGAAGGCAATAGCCTGTCTATACACAGGAGTACAGGGCAAGTAAATATAGCTGTTAAAAACCGTGCGGACATCGTGCACTTCTGTGGTCCCCAGCTGTTACAGCCTTTAGCAATTATTTCAATACCGAGCTGAAAAAAGATTGTTTCCTCATAACTTCGCCTGACAAATAAACAAATACACTTTTTTTTTTTCAAATGAAACTTGAGGTGGAATGATGACGTCATTCACATCAAAGGGGAGAAGAATTTCATTAGAACTAACAATCTTTAACATCAGATCGAGTTTGTGTTCCAATGTTCCATGAGAGAGATGGGCGAGAGACATTGACGTCTGCTGCGTAGAGGGACCGCGTCACTGCAACAGAGAGAGGATGCAGGGGGATGCTACCTGTGTATACAGTATGCCACAGTAGGCTACTACATTACATTAGTAGCCTAGGTTATATTTCTTTTGTAGCCTAATTACGAAAACCTAAATGATTCACCTCTTCCTTGCTCTGTCACCGCTTGATCTTTTTTTTTCTCCCAACCATGCTCCAGTGAAGGACTTCACACACAAGAGGCAACAAATATGACAACGATATGAGCTAGCAAGGGAGTCTGTCGTCTTGCTGCATATCAAGTATTTTTCAATTGGATCCTACAAGGAGAGCAAAAAGGAGTCTGTCTAACGTTATCGTTAGTGTTACTCGTCTTCTGCTTTATGTGCATGTAATGTTAGTTGGTGTGCAACGAAATGGGACTGCTGTTTTGGTTTATTGTGGTATTGTCTCTGAAATTGTAGTTTAATGTCACAGCTGTCATACAATGTATGTTACTTGTGTGAATAAACTAGAGTTCTTGTGAAGCTATTTAGTACAAACGTCATTTGTCGATGTTGGGTGGCCTCTGTTACTAAGCCAATAGGTCATGGCTAACTCCTGGTGTAACACTGTAGCACACAGGCCTGCCTTGTACTGTATATACTAACGTTAGCAAAGAACAGCATTTAAATATGAATCGCAAAAGAGCCACCTTAGCTTCTTTGTACGTCGATAATTCCAGTGTGTATCTGATATTATCGACGTCAGCCATAAATTATATTTTGCATACACAATCATAACAGCCAAATCATAACTTTTTAGCCCAAGGCTGTGTCTCTTCTCAAACCAGATTATTGAAAGGGAGGGATAGCTAATGATTTGAAAATACCACCATAGCCTATCAATATTGCAACAAGGGCAGGCATATGTTGTTTACACAGTTGTTTACATTAATCATACTTAACTGACATAATCTTTAGGGCATGACTATTAAAAGTGATCAGGTGAGGATTCAAACGCTTGTGTCCCGAGTGAGTGATGTAGACATAGCCCAACCAACCACCAACTCTTACTACTTGTTGTAGGCCTAGTTAACCTGCTTTTGTTATACAATGCTCAATCAGTACATGTGAATACCTGTGGAGCGTGGCCCAAGTGCCTGAGCCAAAACACACTGAATTTGAATTGTAATGCTGCAATTGCAGAGGGGGATGGGATGTGTACTGAAGGCTAGGTTAGAGACCTGGACCCTCAGTCAGAATGTTTTGTGATGCATGACTACTTTGGAAATGTAGCCTAGAAAGACAGCAATATGAGAGCCAAAAAATTATATAATTATAATAAAATGAAAAGAAAAAATGCTCAAGAAATATTTGAAAGTAAACTTCACTGCAAAGCAAAAAAAAACATTATTTCAATGCACCACTAACCACAAATGTTATATCATTAATTACACAATGCAGACAATGGAAGTTCTAAAGGGGTGTAGGGAGGATTCGAACTGTGGTCTCTTGTGCAAGTAAGCCACTGACCCACCAGCTCTTCTTAGATACTCATAAATGTTTGTTGGATTTATTACTTGATCTGAACTCGCTACCGCAAACATATATTCATGTTAGAATCCAAGCCCTGAACATGTATTTCACATTGAACTTTGGGAACTTAGCTAGCTAACTAGGACAGGATGGATTAGAAGAAGATGCCTTTACCTTCCCTTTTGAAATGAAAACATTTAAAATGTATGTTGTATTATTTTATTAATCTAACAGTAAAAAGTGGCTAAGATATTAAGATATTAACTCCATGGCACTGAGGCACTGAGTCTTTGCGCCTCCTGGTGGCAGAAAACAGAACAGCACCTTCACAATAAATACAACTTAGATCACAAGGACAGCCCAGTGGAAGCACGGCCCTGTACGTGCATCAGAATGAGTGAAGACATTTTTTCCCCAGATCTGTACCAACATTTTAAACATAGGATTGGAACCTGCTATCACTCCGAAATTGATTGACAGGTATCTTAATACAAAGACTAACACAGACGACAACATATGAGTCTTTAATGTTTCCTGATGCTGTAAAAAGGTTTGTTTACACTGGCAATGTTTGTAAAGTAAAACGATAACACTTAACATTTATTAACATTTACTAATGGTGTGCATGTTAACTAAGGTATTAGTTTATATATTATTAAGGTGTTGTGATTTAGAATTTAGAATTCCAATATGTTATTTCCATAACCCAGGAAAGTTCAATCAATATTTGTGAACATGAGCTACTGTCTCCCAAAGCCAGAAACCAGAGAAGGAAGACTGAAACTTGTGATGTCATCAGGTATAACGCCTGGATTTGAAATTACCCAACATGTTAGAACTGTTGTTGTTGTTGTGAAAATTATGACTAAAAGCCCTTTGATTTCTATCCCCCTAGATATCAACAGAATGAAACAATATCAGCCCCCGCAACCAACTGAGAGTTGGCTGTGCTCAGAGAAGGTGCACTAAAACAGTTATAACAAATCAACATTTCATTGAATGATATATCTGAAGCTGAAAAAATGACACTCAGACATTAACATTCAACAACAATTCTGACTGAATTAACATCATTGTACCGGATCTTTAAGGGATAAATGTTTTCAAATTTACAATTACAACATTAACTAACAACTGTATAAACGATTTAATAATATATAAATGAATACCTTAATTAACATGCACACCATTAGTAAATGATTACTAGAGACATTAGTTAACTGTTAAATAATGCTTACTAGCCTACTGTATTAACTAATGTTAATTAATGTACCCATATCGTAGTATTACCAGTAAAACAGACCCGTACTTTCAGTTATAATCAGATGAGATAGATACAAAATACTTATATTTTTATTTTCCATCTATAATTCATACTCTTAAATTATGAATGTGAATATATCTAAAATGTATATGGCCAGAGATATTACAGATTGGCCCCAGATGTCAAATCTACAGCTGATCCATATGAGCTGATCGATGCATGACACGGCATTACACATGTGAATGGTCATGCATGACATACACAAGGCACCTGTGTTCCGGATTGGGATTTAGAAAATCTGGTCACCCTACTCTCTAATGCATTTGAACTGGTGAACAAAATAAGTTTAACTCATTAGAATCTTGTTGGTAAACAGCCACAACAAAAGAATAATGATAATGAAATAAAAGTGCAGGGCAACCCGTTTGCTATATAACTGATGAGGAAACACAGTCATGATCACTACTTTAATTAGCTTAAAATAAAAAAAATAAAAAAGATTGTTTCTGCTTTTATGCCCACAGAGTGGTGCAGTGATTCTACATTCAGAATGCCTAACAAGTCCCGTGAGAGAAGAGGTCGCGGAAGAGCAAACTGTTGGTGGAACAGATGTTGCATTTGAACAAAACATGAAATAATCATGGATACTCAAATCTCTGCTGAGACGCTTGTTAGACTGATACAAATGTGACTATCAGATTAATTTGTGGCACCCGTCTCCAGGAATGAAATATAAGAGGAGATAAGAAGACTCTTTGACTTTCAACTTCCATAGGCAGGGATATTAAACGGCATTGGTTTGAATTGCATCAATAGAAAACAGCTTAAAGCGTGATTTACCATTATTCACCATTAAGCTTTTAGAGACCCACCATAGAAACCCATTTGTTTCTTTTATTTTGTATTTCTTTATTTATTTCTTTATTTCTTTATTTTTTTTTTTGGGGGGGGGGTTCTTTAGGGGGAGGTAAAAGGTCAACAGTATATGCCACATAAAAGTGGTATACATCATGTCAAAGGGTACCTGAAGACTAATTTGAGATGCAGCTCAGCACTGTGTGTCAGATTTTTCTAGTCATAAATCAGTAATAAACACTGTTTTGGTTAGGCACTTATTCAAATGTTAAACGTTTAGAGTGTAGAAGGGCTTAGAACATTATGATCAAAGTGTGTGATGGCCATTCCCATGCTCAATGATATCTCATAAGTTGTTGCAGCAATTTTTTTTTGATACCATTTGTTACACAGATTTGGTGCAAAATGTAACAATTTTTGACCACTTGAGAATTGATAAACATGGTCAAACATCCCTCCAAAATACCACATTAAGACACCAAGACGTTGAGGTACACCATAGAAAAATGCATGCTGTGATTTGGTAACAAAAACCTTTGACATTTAGGGATTTCTGTAAGAATTGCATTCAGTGATTGGATTGCTCAGAAACCCCCCCTTAATGTCAATAAACCTAGACATACTCTGAATGACCTCGGTCTCTAGTTTGTGGTAACGTTTCATGAGGCTGTGACTACAGTGAGGTCAAGTTTCAGAAAATGGTGTCACTACAATGAAATGGCTACTATGGGGACTAACATCATCATACATGAAGGCTCATTGGATCCACAAGAGTCTTAGCTTTCCAGTAATTCCGATACTGTTTAGGGCCCCAGTATACAGAAATATTCAAATACACAATTTTTTTGAATAGACAAAAATAACACATTTGTACTGCATGCAAAAACAATATGGGGTTAGCATGAAGTGTCTGTAAAGGGGAGACTCGTGGGTACACATACAACCCATTTTCATTCAGATATCTTGAGGTGAGAGGTCAAGGGACCCCTTTCCCTGGCCGAAATGTAGCTTAACTTTGGAGCATTATTTAGCCCCCTTACATGACATGATTGGTACCAATGAATGCCGTGGGTCGTTTAGTTTCATATGATATCAGTGTCTTCACTCTAGCTTTAAAACTGAGCCCGCTGCAGCCTGAAAGACGCCCCCGTGGGTCTCTCTGAGGGTTAAAGAAAGAGGAAGAAAAAAAATGTCCTTTTCGGTGCCGCATTCTTCTTTCACGCCAGCTTTCACAGTGGCTTATTGGGTAATGTTCGATTTCAGAGGTCCCCAAAGTCCGGGCTTCATTCCCCCATAACTAAATAATGTGTGTGGGCCAGGTGCAAACAAGCTCCCGAAGCTTTGTTAGGTCCGTAAATAACCTGTTTGTCTTAATCCATCAGTTGTTTACTGGAGGTGGAATCCGCCGTGCCTTCACAGCATGCGGGGGGCCTGAGTGTAGCTGCATGTCCGAGGTATCATGATGTATAAGCTTGCTCTTTGGACAGGGGTCCACTCCACTGCAGGGACTATTATGTCACACTACTGCCACCAATCCATCACGCTGAAGCACTGCGAAGCCCAGCCTGTTTCACTGGGCAGCAAGTCCCTCCATGGGTCAATTTACATACACACACACCTGCAGATGGGACTTCTTCATGAGGTGAACTTGGGGGGGGGGGGACTTTATGCTCAGTCTTGGGGGAGGCTTTTGTTTTTTGTTTTTTTTGTTTTTTTGCTATTGGTTTACAAAATATACAGTATTCCCTGTACACATAATTCTTGGAATTATTCTATCTCATGTCATCATGAATCAAAACACAATCGTTGTCACAATCACAATCATTGAGGCACTGTGAAAGCCTATAGATACTTTATTATTAGTATTATTTTAATTTTTTTTGTAAATATGTTTGTAAACAAAATCGTGAACCCTGTAAACAATAGCTATAACTTTCTGTCTTCAAAAAGTGTTCTGGAGACCCAATTTACCTCTAAAGACAGTTCCTTCAGTTGTGAAAATATACCATAGGATTTTCACTTCTCTGAGTTTCAAATTTCTCTCCGAAAACGACATAGTGCACCTTTGAAGACCATTTGTCCAAATACGTCTATCACCTAATCGTGTAATAATTTATTAAAAGAAAAAAGAAAAGAAAAAAACGACATTGACAAATCATAGATGTGCGCATTTCCTATACTGTATGTATGGTAAACAAGGAACAGCAATGGGCATGATTACATTTAGAGTGGGATCACAATCAACATGACAGCTGGCTCAGAGTGATATAAACTGTTGCTCATTGTGCCTTTTTTTCCCCTTTTCTTTTTTTCAATTTTGGGTTTGAAGAGACCAGAGAGAAAACAGATGACATATTCCCCTCATCCCAAAAGTTCACTCTGGGAGGCCCCTACTCTGAGCAGGTGTGTTATTGTCCTAGTTTTAATTAGAACACTATAGATCAGCCCTTCTTTTGATTGGTTTTAACTGATAAAGAGAAGAGAGAATGGGGGGGCAAGCAATCAGAATGTTCTGAATTTGAGAGAGAGAGAGAGAGAGAGAGCTACCTTTTTGTTATCACCGCAGGGAGCAGAATGGAAGAGGGCCCTTTTGAATAAGGATATATTTGAAATGAATTTTTGGGAACGTGGTACGTGAGCATCCCTGCAAGGTGATGAGGGGCAGCGGGACAATCACGTGTGGGGCTGCTGCCCCTCGGACTTCTGCTCCTTTATTGAAAATGGCAAACAGTTGCAGTGCAGAGATTTCGATATCGCTGCCATCTGGCAGCAAAAACCTTGTATCTCTAACTTTGGTGATTTTCATGTTTTGACTTGAATTGAAAGATTACACATTTCTCTGTGTCGTGGCCTTGTTCTATGACCCAAAGGACAGCGAAACATTAAAAACCCAATGCAGAACTGTGTCAAATGTGTCAATCTATTGCGTAATTCCTGAAAAGTTGACCTTTTTGGAGATGCCAGTACAAGGTTTTTTGCTGATGTCCGTAGCTTCCTTGCAGAACTTTGAGATGGGGTTTGTCGACCTTCTCAAACTCTCCCAAAAGCTTTCCTCTCTTTCTCATGGCATGAATGATCCCGACAGCCAGGTTCCAGAAGGACGTCTCTATGTTATCAAACCACTCCCACAGGGGCACATCTATGACGAGCGGCTCTTTTGAGGAAATATGGCGAGGCTACGGTGGGAGGAACGCGAGTGCATTATTCAAGCAATCTTCTTTTTGCTTAACCGTCATCTTCAGGTCATATTAGCGTAGCTAATGACTTGTGGTGTCGAGGGATGGCGCACGACTTTCACGTCTTCGTGATCCAAAGACACAGAGTCATCTGCAGTTCACATATCAGTCTCATTAGGGTTGTGTTAAACTTTTACAAGCAGGTTAACTATACTGTTCAGAAGGAGACCATTCTCTGGCTGTCATCTTGGATATCCTTCCATGCAGCTGATTATTTGCTTAATATAAGTCTGTTAAGTTCGTCGAGTCAAAATGAGCAAATATGGATTAAACGGTGAGCTGCAGCAATCACACTTGCAAGAGGTATTTGTGTTTACCGGGTATGTGAGAAACAGATATAGATAAGAGAGTGAGAAAGAAAGAGCGAATGGAAATGAGATGAGTTTGGATGGAGAGCCGGGTTCCTTCAGAGAAGCCTGTTCAAACTCTGGAGCACTTATAGTCAATTTGTTTTTGCATCTTTTCAAAACATGTCTTCCAGATGCTCGGTTTTGAGAACAGAACGAAACACAAATCAGCCACTGCTTGTTTATCCTGCTCTGAAATAGTTGCAAATGGCTTTTTGGTGCCAAGGCACATTGTTAGGGAGATGACGAATGCCAAATGCTTTAGAAATTGGCCAGAAAACACTAAGACAAACATCTGAAGTACAGTCTGTAATGGGCCTTTTTGCGTATAAAGATGCACCTTCTATGTATAGCCAGGGAAAAGGAGATATTAAAATGTAATCTCGTCAACTTGTATTCATATGTCTTGTCCCATGGCCACTAGTCAGCATTGCTTGGCAGTAAGAACGAACAAACAGACAAACAAACTCACTCTTTCACTCTCTGTCTTATGGCCTGGATTGGGGGGTACGCAGGCTACTTTCTTCTGCAATTTCATGCATCTCTCTTATTTAAGGACATCACTACACCCTTATTGTGATGCAGATATTTAGTTAAGTATAATATGTTTTTCCCCTAGTGTGAACCAAAGCTCTAATGAAGTAATTTTCTATTGGTCAGCATGGGTGAAGTCAGCAAACTCTCCAATCGGTCATGCACCAAGGGTTGGAGATCATGAAAAAAAATCATGTGTGGTCAGCAACCCTCAGGTCACTGTTAACTACTTTCACATGCATGGAGTAACCTGGCTTGGGCCAACCCTGGCCATATACTGTATTACACTGAAGGTCTTACATGCTTACTTGCACGTTCAATATCCTGCACTTGAATATCCAGGTTTCCACAAATACACAAATTAGCAGAATATTCCTGTTGACCTGTGGTGTCCCACCGGCAGACTGAAGGGTCCATCTGCAAAAAAACATCAAACATTGCTTCCATCAGCTTCAATCTCCCTCTTCTACTGAGCAATAGTATGTTTCAGCTCTCCAGAAATGAGCAGATTTACATGGCTTGCCACCATGTATATTTTTGTTGACCCTGTGCGTCATTTTCATTTTCAGATTGGTTGTGATACCCAAACAAATGAGACCATTGCCGAAACAATTTGTAGTCTAATTCTCATGATAAGACCACATTTCCCATAAACCCCATCGCTTCCTGTTGCGAGGTGAATTTGCCATTTGTTCCCGCCCCCCCCGGTATGGGATTTGTTTTGATGACGAGAGGAGAGGGTGAACAGCCCTTGCTAACCGTGAACATGGAGTTATTTTTGTTGATGAAGCAAGTTTTAAGTAGAAAGGCTTCCTTTGCTCCAAAATACCTTCTGCAGAACTCCTGTGGATCCGATGCGGTCGCACACAATATCAATATAAAATAGAGGATATTAACACAATATCAATATAAAATAGAGGATATTACTGGAATCGTCTGTCTTTTCAATTGTCTTTCATTCTCATTAGTCTCAACATGTTTCTGCAGTAATCCTGCCAAGGTATGGACATTGAATTTACCACGATATATTGAAGTTGAAATCCTCCTAGTAGTGCCTTTAATATCAGAGTAAGCCAGGCATTTTAAGCAGGTTTCTCAATATCAGAACACAAGGGTTATTATAGCCAGGGATATGCGTTGACATGCGCATGAGAGTTTCTGGGTTAAGAACAGAATTCTCCATGTATGTAAATGTAACCAGGGACTGACCACCGGTCACTCTCTCACCATACAAACAGTTTTAATTATCATTATTCTGTATATAGTTTTGGGGTCACTTAAATTAAAGCAGAGCTCTCAGAGAGAAAAAAAAACAAAACAACCCTCTCTTATCTAAGTAATATTTCAATTAAGGGTGTGTGTGTGTGTGTGTGTGTGTGAGGGGGGTTCTCTCCTCATCCTTCCTGCCTGCCATTTGAGCTGCACATGTCTTTTCAAAATGTCTCATGTTCATCTCCCCCAGTGCATCTCATTAATACGCATGTCATTCTGAGTGTGATTTTTAAAGTTAGTGTGAGCGTGAGTCTGACGAGCTGGTAGATACTGCCTCAGCATGGTGAGTAGCAACACCAAATACGGTGCCGCAGTGGGAGCATTATTCAGTGTTATTCACCAGCAGAAAGGACGTCTGCTGGTTAAGATCAGAGTAGAAGATGTAAAATAGCCATGCAATGTTCTGCGTTTGATTTTTCGAACAGGTACGAAATGCATACCACAGTGCTCACTCGATGTTAGCAAATATATCTAACATAATGCAAATCTGTCAGTCTCAGAGGTGAGGTGGTGGGTTTAGAAGAGACGGGAACGAAACGCAGCAGAGAGGTCCAGGAGCCTGCCTCGAATTCACCGCCGGGCCTATAATACAACGACCATATGCTCTAGTCTACCACATGGTATTCAGCAAACAGAGACACACCGTGAAGAAATTATGTTAATGAGGCTTTCCTTACAACATTTCAATGTTCTTACAAAGCCTAAACGAATGGTCACAAACTTTGAGTCCTTTTAGTCCGTCCAAAAAAATAAGTTATGGTTTTTGAGATGTTGGAAGCAGAAAATGCTGAAAGTCAATGGGGACATGAAGCGTTTTTCAGAGACACACTAGCATTTTTCACGACCCCATTGACTCCACTGATTCCACTAGCATCGCCAGTCCAATATTTCAGTTCCAATATTAAAATAAGATAAAAACAATAATAAAACACAGGTCACAGTGCTTTTTTTTTGCATGGACTGAAAGTTTGTAACAAACCATATCGGCTTCTTCAAATATTCCCTTAGCTGGGGTATGAATAGTACAGTGCATGTTCAGTATATATTTGTGGCGGATGGAGAGATGTGAAATCCTGGTGTGTGTTTACCACACAATCATCATGGGACCTCGTTTGCACAAGCAAATGTGGAAACAGCAACTGAGAATGTACTAATGACTCAGGCTTGTGAGGCCCACACAGGTGAAATCGATGGGACGCTTCGGCTTTGAGCATTCTTTTACTGTATTGCCAAGGGTCTCTCCATGTCACCCATTTTACATCTCTGGAGGTCTTCATACAGCAACGAGCCAGAGCTAAAGCTTTTGGTTTTCTCAACCCTGCTCTTTTCATCCTTAAATGATCCTTAATGGAACATAAATAGAAAGAAAGAAATTGTAGAGCATGCATCATTTTCTTTTAGGATGGATGCCAGCTGCTCTCTTTAGTATGTATCATTGGCATAACTTTCTGAATATTGATCGTTATATATATACAGAACCGTGGCTTGTTTGCCAACCACCTACAGTGATGAGCAAGTAGCAGCCTGTGTTCTCTCTGCAAAAGAGATTGGTCATGTAACTCATATAACCTCTCCTTGTAACCTTGCATGTTTTTGCCTATTCACAGCACGGCTGCATCGACTGCTTGTGCCTGACCATCTACGTCTGTTTTGAATTATTTTTTTCAGCGGCGAGTATCCGTTTGTTGGACAGGGCTGATGATGGGTTTGTCTCCACCAGATTTGTATCTGTTGATGGACTGTTGTAACACATGTACATCAGGATAGAGGCATATGCTCAGAGGTATAAGTAGCCTCGTGAAGTTACACATGTCGCATGTTCAATCTCTACTATTTTCTTGAACGATAGATTTTGAGAGTCAGCATCTACAAGACTGAACGATTCTGCGTTATCAACTGGACACAGCTGATGCACTGGCTCGGTCAATTAAACAGCTCTCTCTGGGTTCATTAATCAGTGACCTCTGGAAATATAACTGACAGTTCTATGTTGCTGCTCTCATCATGAATGGTAGTCTGTGTCTACACACATATACACACAATACAGAAACTCTGATTTTAGAAAATGTTTGCACAGATTTTCTTTTTCTAAAGCTTTTATATTTGATTTTGACCTCTTTTATTTTCGTGTCATCCACACAAAGTGCCCACGCCCTCATGTTTATAAG
>OMKL01102556.1:0-12545 GCA_900302295.1 Parasudis fraserbrunneri | reverse complement strand
ACTACGAATACTACTACTACTATTGCCACTACTACTATTACTACTACGGTTACCACTACTACTACGAATACTACTACTATTACAACTACTACTACTACAACTACCACTACCACCACTACCACTACCACTACCAATACTACTACTACTACTACTAATAATACCACCACCACCTCCACTACTACTACTACTACTACTACTACTACTACTACTACTACTACTACTACTACTACTATTACTACTACTAGGGGTGTAGAAGTGGGAGAGATAGTGGAACTGACTACCCAGGGCCCTAAGCTGGGTGAGGGCCCTCAGAAGGTCTTGACTAAAAAGTCTGGTTTATAAAAGTTTGTTCCAAAGTTCAAAAAGGGGGATTTTCCTGTGCAGGCTATTAAATGACCAGTGTGTATTATTTAGGGGGATCTATTGGCAGAAATGAAATATAATATTCATGATTATGTTTTCATTAGTGTATAATCACCTGAAACTAAGAATCGTTATGCTTTTGTTAGCTTAGAATGAGCCATATCTACATATGAGCGGGTCCTTTCCACGGAACGCCCCTTTTTGTTAGTAGCCAAGCAACTAGAAACAACAATGTTAGGAAACCAATGGTCAAAACAACAGACAGAATACATAATTCTGGTCGAGTAAATGACCAACCGAGCCTCTCCTGCTTCCTCTAATGATCCCTAGTCTCTCTCTCTTTTGTGTTTAGGTGATATGGAAATCAATACCCAGAACATGTAAATATTTGTAAATAATGACATGGATTTATCATGTAATGCAATGTTTCCCCAGTATCTTTTGTAGATGGCATGTAGGGGCCACTAGGGAAGCCGTTTCGCCATGTAATTGTTAAAGACCCAACCCCTTCAGGAATACTGAGGCCACCCACCCTGCCTATTCTACCATAGGGGATATGCTGTTGATATATGTATATTATGTGATGTATTTTGATGTCTCTACATTCATTATTTGCTAATTATGATTATTGGCTAATTGTGATGAGTGCCATTACTTATTCTTGATTTTTATTTTTTATTACTTTTATTCGTTTTCAAAATGGCTTTCAGTTATGAGGATATATATCCCAAGATGCTTGTCGAAACGTCAGTCACCCCCCTGCAATAAATGTGCAGACTCTGAGTGCTCCAGTGTTTTGCTTCGGGTAGTCTATTTGAAGTGCCCAGATAAAGAAAATGTTACCTAGACAGAATACACTATTGGAATTATATACTCATGATTACCTGACTCAACACTGTAGTATTCCAACAAGAATGAGAGCAGTTGGTTGCCATCTGCAACCTCACCACTAGATGCCGATAAATAATACACACTGGTCCTTTAAATATAATAGTATCAGGAAGGAGGGAGGCACAGCACTCTCATATTTGTATAAAAATAAACTCCTTTTATTGATTAAAAAAATCATGACGTTTTGGTTCGCCCAGCCGTCATCAGATCAAAATAGAGTTTATTTTGATACGAACATGAGAGTGTTGCACCTCCCTCCTTGCTGGTACATTATATATAGCCTTATAGGCATTATTTTCCCTATAATAATGAAATTAAATTAAATAAATTGACAATGGTGGTGTTGCTACCCAGCGGACTACCAGACTTGACTACTCTTGCCTGCACACACACACACACACACTTCAATGGCACAAACAAAGACAAAAAACAAAGACTGGCACACTCCTCTGGGCCGCAGCCCTCTCCTGTCCCCTCAACCTTGTAATGGGCCAGCTAGAGCAGAACAGGGGAGGCCTGGGGAGAACAGAGGGCACCCCAGAAAAGAACTGAGACAGCCTGAAAACAGTCTGCTAAAACACAGGCCAAGCTCCTCTTCTGCTCCATTCAAAATCCTTGTCTAGACACAAGAGCATCCTCATAATAAACAGCGGTTAGGTGAATCCCTATTCAAAATGGAACATCCGTGCGGAGACAAGCTGGAGTGAGAAAAGCCAAGCCATTGTACATGCTGGTCATGTTCCTGAGCTGTATTCACACCAATAAAGGATCCAAAAGTCCGTTTTAAAAAACAGCCCACATCTTCACTCTGTCAACAGAGACATGGCGTTAAATCTCCAGCCATGAAAGTCTGTACAGCAAACAACTCTCGAACAATAGGAGTGCGTGACCTTGGATTGCACCTGACACACAAACTCATCATTTTTCCGGGCCGTGACGGCTCCAAAGCACCGATAAAGTCAACATTTCAGCCCTGCCACCATCATGACAAAGACGGGACAATTCCTCATGTCTGCCTGCGCTCTGATCACAGGTTTGTTCTGCTCTGGGCACTCAACAACACAGTGATAAGAATTTTTCAGTAGGTAGGTACCAATCGCAAAATGTCTGATCGCGGTACCCAAACGCACTGTAGGCCTTGGGATCACGAATGCCTGTAGGTGGCCCTCTACTGAAGCATTCAGAATGAGGAATTTTTCAAAAAGCTAAATGTTTCAAGGAGGGGTGTGTTTGAAATGGGAAAAGTCATTAAACACACACACACACACACACACACACACACAATACAAAACTAATCCATGATTTAACACTTCATGATCACAACACAAAGCGCTACCAATGAGAATACAGCTTTGTAAACTAGAGCAGAGATGGTGGAGAAATTAATCATCTCCTTGTTTTAGAGTGTAACACCACATAAAAGCTGACCACGATCTTTGCAGGAATGTTGTTGTCGTTTGTGCTCATGAAATAGACGACCTCCGTGATGACGATCAACTAGATACCTGTGCCTGACCTCGCGCTGAGCAAAGAGCAGAATGCTGGTCATGTGCAGGCAGCTCGAGTGTGGAGGTGTGACAGACGTTGATGTCAACCTAACGCTTGTGGGACGCCACTAGGGGGCAGAGCGGCTATGTGTGAGTGACTGAATCAGTGACTGCATGAATTGATGACTGACTGAATGACTGAGTGAGTGAGTGAGTTAGTGACATTGCCGGTCGTAAAGGTGCTTTGCATCTAAAAAAAGAAAGAAAGAAAGAAAACACAGTTGGGCAGAGACATACCTGACCATTCTGGAACTGTCACATTCAGACCTGCAAGACAAAGAAAAAAAATTTGGTTCAGTGATTTAGTTGAGCACATGGAGAGAGACTTCCGACAAGAATGCTGCAGTAAGGCATATCATCTAGGCTAATTGAAGATTATAGAGACATTTTAATCATAACCTCATAAAACAGCCCACTGCTCATTTGTCCTTTGATTCAGCAACTACAATGAATAGCAGCCAAGTCTGGATTTATTGCGCTGATAGATTCTGCAGTGTTTAGCATATTTCTGTTGTGTCCTACGAATTGATCTGTAAGGATATTGCTGTGATGATACTGGTTGTAATAACTTCAATGATTACTAATAACTAGTGTACAACAAACACAGGACTGAAGCACAGCTAAAGATGATACATTCACATTCGATTAGCAGTAGAAAGTATAGAATAAGAATGAGAATACAAACATTTTTTGTATTTATTTTTTGCCACAATATGACCGGGAAAGTGATCTGAAAGGGTTAAAAAGGCATTTTTAATTTCATCTCAACTTTAACAGTATCCATCATTTCCAGTTCTGTTCTCCTGGTTATGCCATGTGATTCCACAGGGCTCTTTAATACAGACTGCAATAAATGCTGGTCCAACACTAAAGAAGTACACCAAGCACTATTCTTTGGACCATAGCACTCAGGGGCAATAAAGCCACTGACTACATCAGACTAAATGTATTAGCCCCATTCATAGCCTATGGTCTCATTCCTCTCAGGGAGATAGCTAGGAGTTATTCGGTGAAAAGACGGTAGTGAAAAAACAGGATCGGAATTTTTAAACGATGCTATTACTGTAGCTGCAAAGATGTTCCATGTCAAGGACTTACTGTTGAGCTTTAGCTGGCCTGAGGAGATGATTCTTATTATTATTAATATGGAGTTGGATCATATCTACTGTGGCCACTGTGGATGGCTGATTCCTTGTTGGCCTGGCTATTTTCTCTTCCTTCTCATCCTTCCCCGTTATTTTTATCACTTGTTTTATTCTCTGTTGGCTTCCTCATACTCCTGTCTCTCTCCTTCTAACAATCTCTTTAATTCTCTCTCTCTCAGCTCAACAGCTGCTCTGCTCCCAAAGTGAGGCTACATCAGCAAAAAAATAAAAAAAATAAATAAATAAAAAAGTAAAAAGGACCAAACACACTTAAACTTTATTCCTTCAACAAAATCATGCTGGGTCCTGTTTGATGAGTTTTTCCATCGTCAGTCACTGATTTCTTTCAAATCTAGAGAGGAGAAACTGGCAGCGGTCCCGTGGATGTGTTTTGTCTGTCAGCTGGCATACGGTGGTGCAGCTGGCACCGTCACACTCTCCACTGTCATACTCTGATCAGTCCATCTCACTGCAGTTGTCGATAACCTGAGAACCCCGCTTCTGTTTCCCTCTATAAACTATCTACTCAACACTTGCTTGTCAGATCTCTCTCTCTCTCTCTCTCTCTCTCACCCCCTTCCTTTCCTGTTGCAATCCGGATTGAAATGGCCTTTGAATATTAGCCAGAAACCTTTAAGCAGAACCCACTGGAATAGTGCTGAACAAACTGTGGTGGGTCTGGTGATCTCATTAGACCCAAACCCCCATCATGATCGTTGAACTGGGCTGAGTTGACAAGTGCTGCTGCTGGGTCAATATGGTGCGCTGGCAGGGCCAGATTCATTGACACACATACCACAGCTCCGATCCAATGCCAATTACTGAGGCTATCGATTGCAGTGTGTATACTATGCCTCACCAGCATGGTAGGCAAGCAATGATGACTCCAAACTGAGGTCCGACCACCAAACCACGATCAACAAATCCATCGCTGGATGAAAAATAGATGATGCTTGTAGCCGCCACCATCCCCGTCGTGCAGACCGGACCTGTCAGCCCCCGAGCCGACAGCAGATGGACTCTCTGGACATGACAGTGACAGCGGCCTCCAGCAGTGGTCTGAACCACGGACAGCCCCTCTCTCATATAGAAAAGCCACTAATATCAAGACTCTATAAAGCTCCAGACAAGGCCTGGGCTATCACAACGACACACAGCAAGGCTGTCACAGTGGACGGTAGACTGCCACATGGTGGGGGATATAACCACTGTATTGTTTATCTCTCCTCTCTCTGAGCCACTGTCCTGTGAAGGGCACAGGTGACACTTCTGATGACAGTTATTCTACACACACACACCAACATGCTATGTTGAATAGTATATGCAGACTGGGACATTATTGCCATCATGTCCCAGTCAGGAGACGTATGATATCTGTAGTAGTGGAAATATACTTTGTTGATATTGCTCTTCCCCGTGGAATTGAGTCTGTAAAATACTGGGGGGGTTTCAGGAGCAGCTGCAAATGCTTTGCTTTGATACAACAAATGTGCACAGTCTCAGTGTACCTGTCAAGCTATAGCTGTATAGTAACATGAAAATAAGATAACGTGATCTGAATAGATTATACCGATGAAAGAAAGAGGAAATTGATGAAAAATTAATCTACTGTCACTTTGCTGCCTCGACAAATTTCAAGACTGGAAATTAGATGAATGAATCCCGCACAGGTCCGCAGCAACGTATATCTAAGAAGAATCAATCACCCTCAGAGGAATGGAAGTGGTGGGCTGGCACAATGCAGTGGAATGCAATTTACACTGCCCCCCCCGCTCTGCACTGTCTCAGCATAAGAACTGCAGAGGTGCATTCAGGTGCATTCCACCAGCCCATTTAATAATGCATGAAATGCCACTTCCCATTGGACGTATCATTCCACAGGAGGAGCTTTCCAGGCTCAGTGATTGGTGGTTCCCACTGACTCGTAGAGAAGCCAGATCTCTGGTGGCACAAGGATGATTTCAATCCAGCTGCTTCCTGGAACCCAATCCCAGTGTCCTCTCTCTCCACCTTCATGTCATGTTCTCCACCTCACCTCCCTCCCCTCACCTCACATGCCTGTGTGCATGCATGTGTGTGTGTCTGTGTGAGTCAATGTATGCATGTGTGTGCATGTGCATATGTATATATGCATGCATGCAGGTCTATTTGTGCATGCATGTGAGTGTTTGTGTGTGTATACATGACTGCTCTTTCCATCTCCTTCAAAGGTGTTTCAGTCTCCTCTGGCCTTTGAGGTGGGTCAACGAGGAGCTCGTTAGACCGAGGACAGCCCTCTTCCTGTGAGAGGCAGGAAACAGACAGAGAGGCCACCACAGGCCATAACATGCTGACACAGACTTTATCCATCTGTTTTTCTGCAGCAGTAAGTGCAACTTGACACAACTGCAAAAGTGCACGGGCCTGCTTGTTCTGGCACAGTGTACAGGACAACAAGCATTTGTATCCTACCCGTGCCTTGTTGCCTGTTGCGCTTCTCCATTCTGTGAAGCGAGTCTGGAAGGTAGGAGGAGCAAGTAGCAAGTCCTCAAATTTGCAACTCCATTCCCCCACCTCTGTAATTCGTCATGTCCACTTTTACTAATTTTACTGCTCTCTGAAATCATCGCAAGTATTTATTTCACTTTTCAAACAAGTAAAAAAAAAAAAAAAGCTGTGGGTTGGATTCTCTCATTCCCCTTATATATAGGTCAGTGCTCCTTCCACGGAGACAGACAGCGGCTGGGCGTAGTGAGAATGTGGCTGCATTCCAGCCTCACCTTGTTTGGCCAAATAGCCAACATTGGAAATAACGTTACTTCACCTATAAACACAACACTGCTTAATGTATACAATCTTGTTGTAACTAAGAGATTCGCTGAGAAATGTAATGGTTTTCGTGCATAGGTCACTAGAGTGATCAACTTCTTAATACAAGTTTCATGTAAGCATTTCCTGGTTGATAACAAGATGAGAGTGGTAAAATGGCCAATAGTGAACATTAAATACTTAACCTACAAACATGAAACTGTTCTGACAGCACAATGTTGATGGAACTAAGAGATTCGCTGGGACAATGTTTTTACTGCATAGGTAACTACAATACGAGGTTGACTGAGCCGATACCATGAACATGGGATGCCATTTTTGTGACGATTTCCATTGACCAATCAACAGTCTGCGGTATCACACAGCAGCACAGATAGTACCATTGGTACCTACCTCAGAGCACTAGCTAAATCGGCACGAGTGCTGTGGCCCGGCACGGGTCAGTTGGCAGTGGAGAAAGCCAAACAAAGCGGGAGCACAGATTCCGTCAGGGCAAGGTAGTGATCGTGTCCTCCCTACTTGGCTTCACTCAAAGTAGTGCCTCAACTAAGCAACACATCATGATCAGAATCCAAAACACGTTACTCATCACATGAGTCTCGCAAAATATGAAGACTGTGCATTCAACAACCAACACGTTTCACAGTATGAAAGACACAAATGGAGGACTACAACAATAACCACAATACCACAGTAATAGGAGGCATACCGCAGGGGTTATACTGAATAGAAGAGTAGCATGAGGTAGCCTTGTTATACTGAACAGAGAGTAAGCATGAGATAGTTGTGGGCATTAAATACCCTACTGACACCAATTCAGAGAATAATACTGAAAAGCGAAGTAGCACAAGAATTCAAATCTCATAGCATATGTATTGTGCACATAATTCAGATGAGCTACTGAGCTTACCAGTATGCCTTCTTCCATTTCATTTTTAGGGACTTTCAAATGTCTTTTTCAGTGTAGGCTTGGAGACTTTTTTTCCCCCAAAGCTATTTTTCTCTTGCCTGTTTCAGGGCTGACCTGTTCTACAGTAATTACATACACATTATTTGCTTTGTGCTGTAAAATATTTACTCAGGTTAAGCCTTGAAGGCCAAACATGGCTTCTAGCACTTCTTGAGATAAACTCCCTCTTTATGTGGAGAAGAAGAAGAAAAAATCTGGGAGCTGAGATAATAAAGGAAATGTGTGTGGCTACTTCCTTTCCCCCTGGACGAGGAAGAAAACTAGGGCTAATTACCGTGTGTCAAAGGTGTGTGACTGAAGATTAGTTCCCCTGGTAGAGGGCTGTTTTAAAGGGGAACACCACCCAAATTAAGAATTCCAGTATGTTGGTTCCATGGCCTATATGGCAATCAGTATTTGTGAACATGAGCTACTCTCCCCAAAAGCCAGAAACCAGAGAAGTAAGACTCAAAGTTGTGATGTCATCAGGTATAATAAAGTCTGGAGCTGTTCCAGAGAATGTTTGTCTGCCTTTTTATCCAAATGAGCTTCATGCTATGGTAGTGTTCTCAAATTTGCAATTTGAATTTGTTTTCGATTAAACCGTCATTGAACTACTGAATTGTATCTGGACTTATCAAACACATCACTCAGAGTCTGAGCTCAAGCAGCAACAGTGATGGATATAAAACATTTCAGGCTTTGGTGACCAAACAAACCCTTCAAGCTGTGATGAAAAATAATAAATTGCAACAGAAATAATAACAAATTTACAAAACTTTTAATAGAAAACAGGAACACTTTTTCCAATTGTGTGGCTCTTGCTTCAATTCACAACAGTGTCACCTATGATCAATGGCTGGTGCCCATGTTCGGGCTCTAATAGCTCACTCCACCGAGGAAAAGGTGCACATTTCTCTTGTGTCATTTCATAAGGTCTATTTCTCTCACATACTGTAGACCACCACACCCAGGCGACAGCATGCAGCCGTTCAACAGATGATGCGGTAGATGATGACCTGGTCTTGGTTCTCTGGTTATGTGCCTATATGTGTGTGTTTACACCCATTCCCCTGGGGTTTGAGGCCTTTCTCCGCAATCCGCTGCATAAATGAAAGGCATTCATCATGATGTTAGGCGCCTCGGTGCTATACGCAGTTCTGCCCCATATTATTGAGACCCAAATGATCTGTATTAATCAGCAAGTAATTACAGAGAGATGTGTCTGGCTAAGCAGATCTAATGAGTCTGTCTGATCCTCTGCAGCGGAATGCTCCTTGTGGTGCTGGCTAATTATCTATCTCTGGGGACTTGCAGGGGGGCGTGACCCTGCCGCACTGCCCTCCCCTAGTGACGGAGTGGACTCGGGTCTACAGAGTCCTGCCCCTTTCCCCTGACACTCTCAGGTGAGGAGCACACTCCCGCCTGCCTCATTCACACACTTCATTTCTTCTCTTCTACTCATCCGACTGTGCCCCGTCGGGCGAGCGCCGGACAGCATGAAATGGGAGTGGTGCTGAGGCAAGTGGACCTTTAAGAATTGATACACCGACTCTGTTAGTCATCAGTATGGTTGTCGAGCCGGTGGCGATGCTTCTATTGATGGGGCCCCGCCGGAGGACATTTCATCTCCGTCTCTGCTCCATTTAGCTCATACATACTAAGCAGTAGTCTGATGTCGAAGGGTGCAGGCCAGGCTGAAAATAAGAATTCCCTCATCCATGGTTTCTGACAAAAGAAATGCCACGAATTAAGATTTTATCAAGTTAAACTCAGTCTTGCGTGGTTCCTATAAAAGTCAGACGTTCCTGAACAGAGCCAATTCATTACAGCTTCAACTAATTTAGGAGGATCATAATCATAAAAGTTTAATCTTAAAAGACATCGCAAGCTGTGCGATTACCAAACTGGATCTTAAATTGTCAATAAAATAGAAATAAAGCACCATTAATAGGCCTGTATGTCCTCAGAGTACAACAGCCTTTACCAGACTGTTGTGTTGAGAGGGCAGATTCCTCCTTTCTCCAACCCTAAAACTGCAACCGCAAGCACCTGTCCCAACAAAGATGCCTGAACATACAGACACTCCATTTCAGTTTCATTCCAGCTGCATTCCTGAACATATTGCATGGATTTGGAGAAGCCCTTAGAATCTCTGTTGTAGAGGCCGAGGTAACACAGAACACACATGGATGGAAATAACGAGGTGAGAGCTCACTGCGTAGAGGTGATAGCAATACATACTATATAGAGCGAAGACACCATTTTTGCATACTGATGGATGCCATTATCTCTAGCCATGGACCTACTACGAATACACATCACAAACATAAAAACCATTCCATAAACAGGAGGCATGTATATAAGCAACTAATGCATACAGATGGCCAAGAGTGATCTGCATTAGGACTGCGTGATATAGCCAAAATATCACATCACTAGTGTTGGCGGTATAACGGTATTACAAATTACAATGCAATGTGACATATTTTGTAATACAATTGTCATGGTACCATTTCATTCAAAATGGTCTATTTTATTGTACTTTTTTAATACTGCTGCAAGGTAAAAAATGTTGATTGACATACTGTATATTTTTAACAATATTTATATGTCATGGACGACTTCATGGTAAAAATCCATACCTCTGCATGGACCCATGACAGCACACCTTCATATTTGGCACACCTCCCGGAGCCCTAATCTGTATGTCAACTCAAACAAATGAAACCATGAGAGACGGCGCTTCCAGAGATCCCACTTCATAAATCCACTTGTCAAACAGCCTCGACAACTTTGCAGAAGTTGTGTGTGTGTTTGACATCCACTGATGATGACTAAGAGGTGTGTGTGAGTGCTGGTTCCTCATCTGTGTTCTCGCTGTTGACTCAGCCTCCACCTCCGCCAGCCAAGATCCACACAGACGGACCACACTCCCTCTTGGCAGAGCCATGGTGGCAGTCGTTCAAACAGCCCCTCCACAGGTACTACATTACAAACTGTCTTTGATTCAGCTGCATCGGCTCATCTGGACAGGGGCAGGAAATTGGTTAGCGTGTGAGGGGATTAAAGACGAAAGGCGACTGTAGTTAGAGAGGTGCCACAACCGTTTATCTGCGTTAGTGGCTGACTTTGTTTTGATCACAAACTAGTGATGGTGTAACAAAGTGGAAATAGATTTTAAGTTGTGGCTTCCTCATATTGAAAGAAAAAAAAGGTCAGGGATGCATCAATAAGGATCCATAGGATTTCACACCCGACACTAAATCTGATGTCAATAGCCACGTGAAACATGTCAGAAGTCTCAGCAAACACCATTGATTTTCTGTATTTTTGGTATATAGAAGCATTTTAGACCTCTCTATTGGAGAACAGGGACAATTAAATAGTATTTCAACCAGTAACCCAAACTAATGCTCTACTTCTACTGTACTGTTCAGTAAAACTAATGGATGGGATTGGATCAGTACTCTTTTAGGTGTCAGATCGTTCATTTCAGGAATTGATGTACTGTAGATGGTGTCAAAGAACTACACCATTTTAAGATATAGGCTAATGCACTTTATTTTTCTCTGAACACATTATCAGTTGTTTGGCAATACTCACACATGCAAATATTCTCAAAATATTCTCATAAAAGTGCACTAACAGATCAAGCAATTGTCATCAGGTACTAAGAGGAACAACCAATCAAATCACATATATCATATCATGTGATCCGAATTACAATGAATAATAGGTCAAAGTCATAGTATGCTTTAAGGAGAATATTCATGCTCTTAATGTATGCTGTTGCTGACTTGTGATCCAACATCAGTTTAAATTGTTAGCATAATGAAAAACTACTACTGGAAAACTAGAGTATTTACAAACATTGATTTCAGTTTCTGTTGAGTACATTTCCAAAAATGGACAGGATTAGGGTTGCAATGTGAAGTGAAGCTTGGTAAATTTGGAAATGTTGGCAATTTCAATAGAAATAAATTTGCTTATAAGAGTGAACTTATTTTGAGGGAAAATACACATAATAAGGCAATACTTGTCTTGTGGCATGTTTTAGTTAAAATATCCCCATTTAATGGAAATTCAGTTGAACTGCAACTCTGCACTGTGCATTCAATACACAGTCTCCTCAGACAGTCTATATAATGAGCAGAACCATCACTGTGGTAGTTTTGAATGGGGAAATCCGTAACACTAAAGATGGAGGCAACGACAGAACTACTTACTGCAAAAAAAACATACTCTGAGGAAATAATTAAATGTGATTTACTGCATCTTGAGGTGAAATGTGACTTTTAAAGATGTTTACATTGATAATGCACAGTGGTTGCCATGGTAACGAAAGACTCTGTGGCAGAAACTACTGGATGGCTGAAGTGAAAAATGTAACTTGTGTTTCTTAAATGGAAAATTACTGAGTTCATGCAAAAGCTCTAAATAGTGTTTCTGTACTTCTGTTAACGAGAACATAAGTTATTCCTGCATTTCTTATCTTCTCAGGCTATATCTATAATGTCAAACCACACTGATCATTTTTAACTGAAGTTCATTGAGTGTGTGTGTGTGTGTGTGTGTGTGTGTGTGTGTGTGTGTGTGTGTGTGTGTGTGTGTGTGCGTGTGTGCGTGTGTGTGTGTGTGTGTGTAAGAAAGATATAGGCAGTGACAGAGAGTGAGACTGTGATGGAGGTAGTTTGTTGTTCATTTGAGTGTGTGTGTGTGTGTGTGTGTGTGTGTGTGTGTGTGTGTGTGTGTGTGTGTGTGTGTGTGTGTGTGTGTGTGGTATGACCAAATTAGGACATGTTCACTGTCTGGGCAAAATAAAGATGTTTTGCCATTAAT
>OMKL01102552.1:0-15441 GCA_900302295.1 Parasudis fraserbrunneri | reverse complement strand
TCTCCCTCGCAGCCTTCCTACTGTCTTAATAAAGAACCTTGTCTCCCCTACTCTGTCTCCCTCTCAGCCTTCCTACTGTCTCAATAAAGAACCCTCTCTCCTGTGTCTCCCCTACTCTGTCTCCCTCTCAGCCTTCCTACTGTCTCAATAAAGAACCCTCTCTCCTGTGTCTCCCCTACTCTGTCTCCCTCTCAGCCTTCCTACTGTCTCAATAAAGAACCCTCTCTCCTGTGTCTCCCCTACTCTGTCTCCCTCTCAGCCTCCCTACTGTCTCAATAAAGAATAAGAGGACAGAGCTGCCCTCTTCCTTAAAGGCTAAATCAGTGATCCAAATATAAACAGTTGGATAGCCCCAGCACTTTAGTTGATTGACTCAGCGCTTGATACAAGGACTAACACTAAACAACAGGTAAATATGAGCTCTTGATTGTATTTGCTGTAAAAGGTTTATTTAATGTTCATAAACACTGACCTATTTTACGATTTACAATGGGTTACGGATGTTCCAAATAGTGAATGTTCCATCTCATCCTCATGAATGGATGTGAATAATACCCCACACTGAAATGGTCAAAAGAAAATCACAGTTTGGGGCTTTAAAGGGAGGGGGGGTGCAAGTCATGCTTTGTAAAAGGCCTGTCCTTTCTGAGGTAAATAAAACAAAACTAGGGAAGCTAAAGTAAGATAAGGGTTATGGCTTTATCTTTATATGTGTCTCTATTTTCTGATGAACAGGCATAGTGTTAGCTACAAGTGCCAATTTCTTATCCATGTATACATGCCAGTCACTTGGATATATCTGCTTTTGTGATATGATGACTGATAAAAGTTAAGTTATGTACCAATAGCATGCATGTCTTCAGATTCATAACAGTATCCAGAGCGTTACTTTCTGCAGACACAGATAGACCTGAGAACACAGTTCACACTATAGCAATAATTGACAGAGATAAGCAGATCCTAAGCAGTCAAAGAGAAAGAGAGAGAGAGAGAGAGGGAAACACAATTTGTACACCTCAAAACCAGATCTCATGGTTCTCTGAAAGATCCCCATTGAAACTGTCCTCAACCTGCCCTACTCATTCTGTTCCTCAACCCACAATGACAGGGTCCCATTTTAACTGGAGGTCACGGTCTATCACTTGGTCACCAGTGCTCAAGGAATGGTTCTGGCAAAATTCCTTGAAAAACACAAATGAAGTCATAAAAGCCAATATTACCATCATATAAACCTAAGTATCAAGGTCTGCTGATGTGACGCAGCGATGGAGAAAACACATTAGGCCACTGAAGGTACAAGGTTCCTGATATGACGACAACATTTATGGGTTTATGGGATGCAGTTTTTCATTTCGCAGAAAAGGAAACAGACTCAAACACAGCCCATCCACTCTCAGGATAGACGGTGGACGAGGCGTGGTCGCGCCATATTTCACACTGATAACCAGAGCACCAGGTGTTCACTTAGAAAATATTATGTTAGGCCTCTGCCCACTGACGTTATATGTCCAACAATGTTGCACTTTCAAACCGGTGAATCTCAAATCAGTCAACTCCCGTGTGGTTCGAATGTGACATTGAACTGAGGAGCCAGAGCCAACTGACTCATCACTGAATTGAATCCTTTTAGCTATAATCAAGGGACGGGATTTTGTATACACAGTATATAGCCTACTGTATTTTATCCCTTCCAGGAGTACCATTTCTTTTTACATTCTCTCAGAATTCTATCTAGGTAGTTGAGAATTCCGTAGCATTTTAATGGTGAGTAGCCATTGTCACATCATCATCAGAATGTTCAGTTCTCAACATTCTATCTCACACATGAGACTGTATGCGTTAACCTTTAATCGACCAGGCAAGTTAGAAGTTAGAGACAACTAAGAACACAGTTCTTCCCAAGGGCTCATCAGCGGTAGCAGCTGAGGGAGGTGAGGGGACGATGTGTGAGGGGGCGATATGTGCAACACATACTGCTTTTCAAAGTGTTCACAGTAAACCCGGTATAAGAAGCAGGAAGTATGTCACAGTAGTTACCATGGAAACGTCTCCTGCTTACTCTGGGATTCCCGGGAATTTGCAACATTCCCAATAGAGTGGCTATCTTATCAAGGAGAGGTTTGGGAGGTCGCACTCCTGAACACATGGCCTGCGAGGAAACTGAGACTTCATCTGTGGACTTCACCCACTGGTGAACATTCAGTCTGAACACAGACGTCCCAGACGCACAAGGGACAAGGAAAAATCAAACAAACAACAACAACAACAACAACAACAAAACTTAAAGGGGAACTATGCATTTTTTGGGAGAGGATTAATAGAGCCTGCAATTAATATGCAAAACATATTTACATTGAAGATACTCGCAATTCTTTGATTCAAATGAGTTATACACAAATTACAGTGCCTAAAAGACTCAGAATAACCAACGCTTCAAGTTCCTTGTGACCGTTCATCTGCCCAGCTCCATGTGACCTCAATCTTGTTTGTGACAAGCATCGGTGATGAAAGGGGCTTTCTGAAACTCATTTAGACAGCAAAGCATTAACCAGACATGTGGATCTGAGGGTGCAACCAAAAGACCTTCTCAACCGCAATATACCCTCTATTAACAGGTGGAGGAGAGGACAGAGGTCAGAAGGTGAGGTCAAAATGTCTGCTCCAACAGGCTAGGCAAACACTTGTCTGCTGCTTAACACATGCAGCTATACAGCAGGCCTATTCCTAGCATGAAATAGGTTGAAAACAAACTTTACTTAGTGAAAACAAAGGGAATTGACTGCCTGTGATAAGGCTCTCTCTGGACCTAATTCAACTGTCTACTGGCTGTTCACTTGAACAAATGAAAAATGTGAAGAAAATAGCCCAATTTTGTGGCCTTGCCCTTCCATTGTAATAATGTCCCCTAAAGCTGCACAGTGTAGTTTTGGGAAGAAAAAAAAAGACCTCTAAAATAATTTGTTACAAATGTTTGAAACGTGTCTCTAATCTCAATGTGAATCTGAAAAAATAACCTTTTGACAAAAAGTGAACCAACATTGCGTTATGAAGATGCTTCTTATGTATGGTAAAGGTGGTGGGAGGGTAGGAACACTACAGCCAAACAGATCATGTCTAGTTTCAAACAGTGCTCCAGGGATCCAGTTTTTTTCTTGTGACACTTTACATATTCAGTGCTAAAGATACATACTTTATTGTGACTATTCCATCACAAATGTAGGGCTTACAGCTCTGAAACAGAAAATGTACCTATTTCCCGGTAAAATCACTAGAGAGGGAGAAAGAGAGAGAACATTTCAATGTGTCTACTTCTAGCCCAAATAACGGTTCCAAACTGAAACAGTAATGCTGTTTGTTTGATAGGCCTATATCAGTGATAACGTAAAACATAAAAAAAAATGACCTATTGTAGCCAAGAGACAGCTTCCTCAAAACCACTCTTCTCAAAAACATGTCGTTAATGTTTGATGCTGCTCGTCTTCAACATCCGCAGAACATGAATAACCTAATGACGTATTAACTAACTTTGATTCTGCAACTGCAGCCAGTGCATCTGAGTGGATAACAACATTTGATGATTAAAATCCATTGCATACCTGACTAAACAGTAGCCTTGTTTACCTTGAAATCGAGGGGAAATGTTTTCATAATTGCAAAGATGTAGTCCACGTCTGGTTTAGTTAGGTAGGCTCAAGGCTGAGGCTTTGACTAAGTAATATTCGAAAGACACGTGCTATCGCCTACAGCAGTGGTTCCCAACCTTTTTCTTAAGGGACCCCTATTTTACCTTTGTATACAAACTGTGGATCGCCACAATATGTGATGAGGATCGGTTGACAGAAGGATGTGCACTATCGCCCAACCCTGCTCAATATAACTGTCTTGGTAATTCCTCTTTTTCTTTTTGAGAAATTCAGCATTCTCTTCTCCCCGACACATGGCCATTTTCATATATACAAATTCTTACACCCTTAAAACCAAGAAGGCTTTGCGACCCCCTGTGAAGCTTTGGCGACCCCTAGTTTGGGTCAGGACCCCAGGTTGGGAACCACTGGTTTAGGCGATACTTTGGCAGTGCTGTTGGTCCACTCTCACTGATTGCACATGCGTCATACGTATCCGGCCCATTTGGCCGCATCAAGGATCATGCACCTATAACCACTTGTGTTGATACCATTTTCAATTCACTTGGAATGTATCCTCATCTATGCTTGGAGCAATGATATTATGTGAGCCATCAATGACGTGGACATATTGAGGGAAACCACTCATTTGCATCAACCGTGCTTTTTTCCGTTTCTTTTTTGCATTCCATCACACTTATTGGTGGGAAATTAATGCATCTGCGTGCTATCAGAGGTGCAATAAGGGCAAGCAAAGTTTGGTTCAAGACTCTATTGATGGTTGGCTGTGAGGGACCCAAATCATCGTTGATGTAGCTGCATTTCCTTGTTGCCAGAAAGCGTTACGTTCGTAATGGGCAGTTTCTTTTTGTGGATGGAGCGACTGCATCCCGTGACAAAATCAGTGACAAAAAGTTTTTAGCCAAATGATACATCTTTGAAGAAGATCGTTTTTGTTCTACATTCTATATTTCTAACCCTCCTCTCCCGCCTCCTGGAATGTGTGCACTTGTCATCGCACCGTTGGGGTTGGGCAGGTATCCTAATAATATCATATCTACACTATATATATATATACAGGGAGTCTAATAATATCATATCTACACTATATATACATGGAGTCTAATAATATAATATCTACACTATATATATACACAAGTCTAATAATATCATATCTACACTTATATATATATATATATACATGGAGTCTAATAATATCATATCTACACTATATATATATAAATGAAGTAGATCTCCACGTGACGTGAACTCAGCCAACATACCTTCTTAATAGGAGGTTGGAAGAAGTCAGAATCCCGTGAGTTTCCATCCGTACTGCTCGTCTCACTGGCTTGGTCATTTGGAGCATCCCTTTAAAAAACACATGAACACATGAACACATATCTTAAAGTGAAAATTCCAAACTAAATTGGGGTTCACGTCGTTTCTGTGATCTTAAACAGTTCAATCCATATTTTTGCGAAAATTATTTATCTCCCACAGTTAGAAATCAGAGAACGATTCCTCTGATGTGTGATGTCATCACAAGGTATAACCTCCCATGTGGAGTCAGAAAATGTTTGGGCTTGGACATCAACAACATGTGCTTCAGTTTATTGTAGTCATAACAGGTATGAAAGAGCAAAAGTGCGCATATCCCTTTAAAATCACTCTAGGTGCTGTCGCGGTGTTCACAACACTAGTCTCCGATATACTGTCAGTGGGTGCATTCACATGCACATATCATTCGGGATCGTCAGTATTTCGTCCGCGTTTGTGCATGTGAAAACGATATCCCATCTCCAATAGCCAGGATGAACTCATATCCCTACATCCAGGATTTGTCCTTGGATTACATCATCAATAGAGTGTCTTGACTATTGTTTCAAGCTTTGGGAGACATTTTCTAATGTCCACAAATCAAGGCTTAAAAGGTATCCAATGGGTGAGTTTTTGACCACTAGTTGCTGAGGAAACGGGTCCCCGAAAATTGTGTATCATGTATCACGAGGGATGCACATGCACGCCACGAGCACGGGGTGCCGTAAGAAAACAAAAAGAGTACACTGGAGGCAAGTAAACATGCCCTTGTGCTTCAATTTGATTGGTTGCTATGATCTCCCTTGAAATCTAACTAGCCAACTGCCTGTCAATCAAAGGAGGTCAGATTCACTGCAACTTCGCCGAAACACGGATGGGGTATAAACACTGCGAGAGCAAAGAAAACAGCGAAAATTTACTTTGCAATGGTTATATGAGGAAGGAAATTTATTCAGCTTGTAGACTATAGAACAACAGAAAACTCTATTTGGGTGGAAATGTGAATATAAACAAAAGCAAGCTGTTTACAAGAAAACTTTGTTGGGTACCTTAACTATCCAAGATCGTACAAATAACATACATTCATTCTGTTTTAGCGTGGATTTCCCATTAACATGCTGAGCAACTGGTTGAGTTTTTAGAGATCATCATTAGTTTACCCTTTCCTTGAGCCTGCTGCCAGGACCATGGCACTGTGATGGTTGAAACGCTTGATAATGGCCGAGTTGCTGTTTTCTTTCACCGTCTTGTTGGAACTGGAAGTAGAGGGAGCCGTGGAAACTCCATAGCCCTGCGTGACAGAACATTGTCAATCTTAGAATCACCAATAAGAAGTTAAAAGTGTGATGTGGCTGCTACTGGTATATAATATATCATCACAAACCCTCACCTCATCTAGTGTTTTATCCTCCAACGAAAGAAGGTCAACCAAAGGATTCTTCACTCCTTGACCCACCATAGATTTCAAACCTGGACAACATACATATAAGGCCTTTTAGTAGATGTGGGTTTGACAACATACATATAAGGCCTTTAGTAGAAGTGGGTTTGTGGCTCAGTGGTCTAGCGTGCAGTGCTGGAAAATGGAAATACCAAATACAAACCTATGACTGCATCCGTCAAAATTTGGATCCCTACACTGTCACAATTTCTGTCTCTACTCCTGCCAACTTCTCATAAGAGAAAGCTCACAGCAGAAATGAAATGATCAAACTGGAACAGAGCATTCATGTTCCCACCCTTTTCATCCTGCTTGGCACATTCGGAGAAGATATCCTGCAGTCCTGTGTTGATGCGGTCTCTGTGGAAATAGTGGGACTGGAAAAAGCGGGTCCAAAACTCCTTCTCCGTCAGGTTATGAGGCACATTTTCAGCATACTTCTGTTTCACTGGAAGCATAACATAAGTAGGTTTAGCTCTTGCCCCATCTAGCATGTGTCTGCTAAGGATGATACATTTTTTTCAACATTTATAATCCATTGAGTGACTACATTAACTGAAATAAATGGTAAGTGTTTACCTGCTGGGTATGTTCTGAAGATGGACTCTATGATGTCAGATGTCAGATTGTACCTCAAGCCATTGCAGCCATCTGTCTGAGGCCTAATGTCTGCCTGCAACCCACACACAGGATTGTTTGGTTTTGGAGAATCATGGAGCAAGCTACATTTCAATTCCATATGGGAATTTGATTAAATTACTTACTTCAGGAAAGTGTAATATTTGTATCAATAAATGTTCAATTTCAGTCCCAAGTCATCAGTGCTTGAATCTGAGCAGTGCGGTCCTAATTGCAATATCTGATCTGACATACTTTCAATTACATTCAGGGATGCACCAATACCACCTTTTGTCTACCGATATGGATTCTGAATTCAAAATTTCAAGTAGCCACTGATACCAAGTACTGTTCCAATCTATTATTCTTGTATAGGCTTGGACCAGGGTTGAGCAACTTCGCTTTTGCAATCAACCAGTTGATCACTACAGTATGTACCTCATAGTTGATTGCTGACATATTTGGAAAACTCAGACAAAGATGTTCATAATTTTGTCAGTCATGTAATCAAAATGATCGAGATATAATCCTTCTCTTCTTCCGTTAGAGAGATCCAAAATGCTTTATGTGCCAACAATGCAGAAAATCAAGTCACTTAAGATTTCTTACATGTCGTACATGGTTCCTGTTATCAGATTTTAGTACTGGGGAAATTCTCAGACACAGATATCCTATTTTAGCCTAGCATCAGACACCAGTATTGATACATCTGTCATTTCATATTATTACCATGTCATTTTCAGTGTTTTCAAGATGGGAATTCTTTCTCTACTCACCAGAAAGGCTGCCGATATGCCAACTTCTTGTTTGTTGTTGGAGAATGAGTGGTCTGTGTTGTTCATGCTTAGCCGGTTGGCCCAGAATTCTTCCGCACTGATTACTTGGCTGACCACAAGGTCTTTGTACAACTGGAAAAGCACTGGGTCTTCTTGCAGCATTCTGCAAGAGAATGTTAAGGTTACTTACGTGCTGTAACGGGTAGAATACACCACACAAGACACCATCAGAAAACCAGGGAATGTTTCAGGCAAACACACCATATAGTAAGAAGGGTTCAAACATTTTGAAATTAAGCTTGGGTGGTGGGCTGTGGGCCAAAAGATGTGAGTGGACATTGATCATTTTGAAATAAAACAAGTAAATAACTGTCTTAGGTCTTATGTCTGCGAGTTTGTTTATGATACGCCTTGGAATAGGCAGTTAGGAGTAGGAGTTATTCCAAATACACTCCGCCGATTCATAGTATTCACTCGCAAACATCCTGGATGGCAAACGGATGATTGTAATCGAATACCAGGTGATTATCATTAAGTAACAACCGTGGCTAATGAGCTGTGGCATTGCACCATATTGGTTGACATGACATGCCATGAGAAAATTCCATGGATATAAATGAATTGTTTGAAAATAGACAAAATCACTCTTAGGAACCTTTGGAGTGCCGAAAAGAGTTATTAAAGGTCATGAAGGTCATCGTTTGGTCAGCTCTGGAGAGAAACTCATAAAATAAAGTCACCTATTTTTCTCCTCCAATTCCTTGTTTGCCTTCTTCTTGAACTTGGGCAGGAGCTGCTGCAGGAGGTCTTTGGCAGCATCCCGATCTTTCAGGGCACTGCTCTCATTGGAAAAGTGGAATGTGGTACTCTCACCAGTGTGAAGGACAAGCTGGAGCTGAATCTTAGCTTTGCCATCTGGACTTATCTTCTGACCTGTACACAGTGGGATCAAATATGGTCACAGAGAGAAGCCAACATACTGCTGTATCTGTGTGCGTGTGATCTTAGGCTATCAAATACTCACAACGAATATCTGCATATAAGTGGCTGACAGTGAAGCGGTCTTTGCCCTCTGGGCCCCAGGCTATGCGTTCAGCCATCAAGTAAAGAGTGCCATCTTGTTTCCTCTGCCGAACCTTTTTCACCACCAAAAGCACCTCCTCTGACAGTGCTGCCATGGCTAAAACAAAAAGCTAACAGGGAAGGGACAAGGTAAAGAGTAACCATGATCAATCATTAGTTATCTCAAATAAACGTCACGAGAAATAGGACATTACACGTTTCCAATGTTATTTACAGATAACTATAGCATGGACAATTAGCTTGTGCTAAACCAGCAGCAGATGCTGTATTGGCCACGTTGAAATCTAACGTTAGCAACGTGAAATAAAACAGGAGGGCAATATATAACGTTAACAACAAGCAAACTCTCCTCTAGCACATCACGCATATTTGCATATGAATAAGTAACGTCAGCAGTAACACTTCAACTGCCCGTAATACTGTCCAGTAGTTGCCTAAATTAACGGTGACTGCTTAATTTATCATAACGATTAACGTTAGCTAACTTGCTAGCTAACTACAATCCAGCCAGTCAAGCAGTCGCCTCTGGCTGGGTTGTCGGCTCGTCGTAGAAGCTAGCGCAACGTTAGCTAGTAGTAGTCAAAAAAATGACTTGAGTGAAAAGTCAGCAATATACTATCTTTACCTCAAATGCAATCGATATTGTAACTGGTACTTCTGTCTCTCTTAACGCATAAGATTCAGTAGATTGGATGTAAATATTATCCGAACGAAGTATTAAAACAAAATTATGATAACTTTAACAGTAGGCACCCTGGACTCCATCATTCCTATGACTGCCAAGTGGTGTAACGGTGAAAACGCTCCGGTGGGATAAGCAAGTTAGACCGTTCCAACCCATAGACCTTTCTGTGAAGATGTTTCTTTTGAAAGCTCATTTCTGTCTGACGGCAGGTTGATGCCATGGAGAGAATTATAAAAAACAAACAAAAACAACAACAACTTTCTAACCTATTTTAACAAACTACAAAGTATATAGAAGACAATCCACAAATATGCACCACAATCAACATAAAAACATTGAACAAAAAATGTTTCCTATCCTGCTTTTACCAATGGTGTTTTTTTATAACATATTTAAATAAATGAAATTACTTGTTGAAAAAAAATAAAAAATAAAAATAAAATAATGGATGTACCCGACTATCATCTCCAAAAACAAGCAAAACGTTTTTACATATGTTTGCAAATGTACAAATAGGCCACCTGAATATATTTAGCTAGGTTAATTTATCTTTTGCAACAAATGCATTCTTTGTGAATTTGTGTTCCTTTCGTACCACATCTGCTCCCTGGTTTCTCTGCGTATGCTCAGTTTTTATAGGACGACTGTAGATTAAACCTTTTTGTCCACAATGCTATTTAATGTTTTTCTAAATCAACCAATATGGTCTAAATGTAAATGTGTATGGTAGGTGAAATACAGCAGATAGGTTCTAATCTAGAAGATTGTTCTTGGTTTGTTTATAACAGGCTGATGGCAAGGATCCTGGTGAAGCTTCTTTCTTCCCTTCTTTTTTAGGAGTGCCAACCCAGAGTTGTTACAAGAAAAAATTCAAACAATTTTTCATCCAGAAGGGGCAGCCAATATTGTTCCAGGGGCAGGGGCCTTCAGGATCCTGGGTTTTATGAAAGCCCAGGAATCTTGGTCCAGCTGGACTTATCCCATACCTTGAATATGCTGCCATCTAGAGGCATTTATGGGGGACTTTCATTGCTCAATATTGACTCAGTGAATCCACCGAGGCTGGGTTGACTTCACAGTTTATTTAATTCCATATCATTCTTATAGGATGCGACATAATATTTTTTATAATATCCTACATTTACCAATAAAGAGGAAGCTGCTGTAACTCTCGCTTGTTCCATAACTCAGTGGCCTTTAACTCTGGCATAGATGTTGGGTGGAGTGGGGGTGCTTGTGGGGAAGTGGTAGTGAAGTGCTGATTATTCATTCATTGTCATTGCTACAGTTACCAAGCTGGCCCCCTCCATCACAGATCTTTTGTTGAATGAGGCCCACAACAGCTCCAGGAGGCAGTAAATACCAACATCCCAGGGCCACAGCCCTATATACCCACACTCAGACATATACCCACTCTGACATGCACACAACCCTGTACACCAGACATGACACACACACACACACACACACACACACACATACACACACACACAGAATTCAGATGTCATACCATTGACATGCCAACAACACCCAGGCTGGTTAAGTTCCTTGGCTATTGAAAATAAGAAAGAATAGCAGTAACGTGCTTCTGATACGATTAGAGAGGCATTTTATTTATTTTTTCTGCCAATGTAAAAATATCCAGGAGATGACATGTAAATTGAATTATTGTGATGGAGTGACAGCAGTTCCTATTGACTGTGACTGCGTTTATGAAGAATTTCACACGGATGGCATGTAATTCAAACGGAAATAGATATCGTGGAAAACTGTATGGCAAAGCTGAGGAGCAAATTCAGCAACCATTATCAGGCAGTGCAATTATAAAAATCTGAGATCAGATTTATTACTCACAGGTTTGGCAACAGCCATTTTGGTCAGTTTTTTCAGTTCCCTATGATACAGACAACATTTGGAATTTTTAGTGAGATACAAACTTATACACACATTACTATTCAACTGGTACCTTCCTGAACAAAATAGTAGAGCCATGCATATAGGTTCAAATCAGCATCTTTTCCTCATATTTGTGCATTCAAAGGTATCCCATACTGGAGTTTGGACAGTATAATGGGGTTTCAGCCCATTTGTAAACGTTCTTTTTAATTTGGTTGTGCTTTTTAAATCTCGTAGTTTCCACTGACAAATGCCATTGAAACGTGCAGCTTTAGTTCATAGCTGTGATTATGGCTGTGTCAGTATTCCATCATTGGAAATTCTTTAGGATTAGCTTGAACTGCATGGATGGAAACGGCTAAATCAAGCCCATGAAAATGTTTAGGGCCATTTTCACCTCAATGAGTATAAGTATTCAAGAACAGCAGTACTCAGAGGGCCACTTCACAAAAGGTACTCTGACTGAAGTTCACGGCTCTCGTCTACAGATACAAATTCTTTATTTACTAGCTAGTTCATTGCAGAACAATGATAAGAACCGACATGTTTCGGCCACAGACTGGCCTTCATCACTCATGCCCTGAAGAAGGCCAGTCTGTGGCCAAACCATTTCTGTTTGTTCTATAAAGAACTAGCTAGTAAATAAAGGCTTTTTATCTGTTTGACAAGAAGAGAGCCTTGAACTTCAGTTTTTCTTTTATTCTTGGAAAAATTAAGTGTCCTGAAAGTGTTTTAGATGTACTTTGGAGGTATTGGGTGCTATGGGATGAGTGCATTTCCATCCAATGTTTCTGATGAGGCAATGAATGGATGGAACTATAGTAGTCAGTGGTAGATGAAATGTGGCCAGTAGCCAGCCACAAGAGATGAAAAAGAAGGAAATAAAGGTCAATAACACAGATATCAACAACAATAACAACAGATCCCTTAAATGAATCAAGTTCTTGATATACTCACAGGAATGCAATTCTTCGGATCAAATTCAAGGCACTTGATGTTGGATTCAATAATTACAAACTGCTGCTCGTTCTTTGTGCATTCATACTTGGTACGCTTATCATTTGGTGGTGACCAAGAGTCCAGAGGCGGTAAATTGGTATGAGGAAGTAAATTCACACATATGAAAAGGTTCATGTGAACATTTGAAATGCCAATTACATAATTAAAATGTTGTTTGCACTGTCCACAGCACTGTCCAGACATAACTTCACACTTATAACCCTTTTTGAAAGAACATAATGACACAGATTAGAATGCATCACAACTTAATGTATTAATATAACAACAACAGCAACAATAATAATAATAATAATAATAAAAAAAAATGATTTGCATATTTGCTTTTTAGCCATACCTCCCTTATTAACAGTAACCAGCTAATCACCAATGGTTCATGCTTTACTCTCAATATTGCTAATTGCAAACAGGTGAAACTGCTTCTTGGTCATTTATGACCATGAACACAGAAAGGAAAAACATTAGCAGGGTCCACATTGCCATTGTTACATGTCATAAGTATGATTTATAGACTAGATTTATGTAATGAAACCAAATGAGTGACAGGACTGTGGAAGGGGCCTGGGCCATCAAATATTGGTGGTTAATGAACTCAAATATAGGGAGGCAAATGCTAAAAGAAAATGCCCAAAACTGGAAATATTATTTAATATAATATAACCAAAATGAAATATAACCTGAAATTGTGGAATATAATAGACTGACAAATTCCAGTTGTTTTAGATTCTATTATTTACTACAATGGTCTAATATTGCCATACACAAGTCATAAGGGCACACTCAATCACATTCAGCTTGCTGTTAGGATCCTGAGTCTGTCCACAATGGCATATTTCACAGGAGTCTTTGGGAACCTTCACACCCGGCTGTAAATAAATGCAATTGTCATTATAACTAGTATTGCTAAAATCATCCAATGTCAAGAGGGCTTAATTCTGAGCACTGATTTATACTGCAGTGAGCTCCATTTGGACAGTGACACATTCTTTGATGTTTTGGCATTCTATGATGTTTTCATGCATACTGTATGATATTACTATGATGTTTAAGTACAAGTTTTAACCACATATGAAAAGTGTTAATTTCATTGAACAGTATTTTAATCTGTTCAAATACATTTGGAAACCTGTAATGCAGTGACCTTGTACAATGAAAAGGCTGTACATCTTACACTGTCCATCTGGCTGAAACTATACTTAAAACCCTAAAATTAGAGACTACAGTCTGCACCTCATAGTCATTTTGTCATTCAACATCCCATGAGAGTATGGATCTTAAACATCAAATGCAGTGCCACTGTCCAAATACTTTATGATCACTGTAGTGTTTCTGTGCCATTTTTAATTGTATAAAGACACCTAAACATCTTAAGGCCAAATCATTTTCTTGTCATTGTTTAAAAAAGTTTGTCTTGTAATACTTCATGCAGAATATTTCAAAACACATCTTGCTGCTCACCTTGTACTCACTACCATTGAAGACACAGACATGTTTGGGTTCTGGATAAAAAGTATAATCAACAATGATTCCATCAATATAGTGTACATTTATTCAAATTCTAGATGAAGGAGGTGTCTCCCCACTCATTATAAAAATGATAATAGAAACTAGAATGTAAAGTTTGTGGACAAATTTTAAGTTGGCTTGACAAAGCCAAGCTGTAATTGACAGAAATATGTTTATTTGTTTCCAACAAGCCATCCCCCAACTGTCTAATAGTTCTGAGGGATCAAAGATGTAGGGAGTGGTGGGACTTAGTTTATATGACCCTTTCCTGAGTCCAACAAGCCGTCTCCCAATTTAATAACTGATTAAATTGTTATTAGTTATTAAGGATTAAAAATTGGTGAATAAGGGGTTATATGTAGGATGGCTGAAGAAAGTCACATTTGACGAGAATGTCATGCTAATATCTTATGTATCACTTGTCTTCTGAAAGGTTTTGCCATTGTGATATAATACAGTATCTGAAGAATTCCTCTTCCTTTTTAGATACCATATTAAAGGCACAATAGAGCAACTTTTCAAAGGGAAAAACAAAAACCTTTCAGGAAAATAAATGAAAATAAAAACTCCATATGTTAGCATGGCATTTTAGTCAGATGTGAAGACTTTCATGGAGTTATGTGGTGTTTAAGACACATTTTCAGATACAATGGAAGCCTATGGCAGTGGTGAATTGGCAGAAAATAACGTCAACAATTTTTAGTAACAGTAAAAGATTACGAAAAATGAAGGGCACTTTGATTTTTGTATCAATGCAAGAATGACTTCGAACCCACACGTCAAAAATACTGGTCTGGTCCTCCGTTTTGTGAATAAGGCCCAGTGAAATCTGGAAGGCAACCAGTAGGAGACATAGGCTGTGTGAATGAATGAAAGTCAGCAATGTTTTCCTACTGGTGCTAACTTATGTTAGCAATGAGCTAAACTCCAAATGATAGTTACTTTCCTTTAAACTGGACATCCAGGATGTGTAGAAGCCTAAGTTACATTGACGCACAAAGCTGGATTTCCGTTTTCAAGACAGTGTTTGTCAGAAATTGGCTGCATACTCCTGTCAGTATTTGTTAACAATACTTGTGCAGTCATTTGGCTTTTTAATAATTATCATGAAAATTGGTACACATCCTTATTTTAATTTTCTTAAAAATAAATAAATAATTATTATTATTATATATATAGTACATATATATGCAGTACACAAAGTAGTTGGTTGGAATATATCATAAGGACTGTTCTCAGACCAGTGGAATACAGCTATTCAGTGCTCAGACAGCAAGGACAGATTATACAGGATGTCCTGTTTACAGAATACCATCTACTCCCTACTGCACAGGGCCCACATGCCTTTACACCAGAGAGCGTAGAATATAGGAAGAGGGCAGTCAGCAAGAGAAATGAATAGGAGGCGATGTCCTCACTGCAAAATGAACACCGTGTTATTCGCATCATCGACAAAACTAACAAGGGCGGGGCGAT
>OMKL01102548.1:0-20215 GCA_900302295.1 Parasudis fraserbrunneri | reverse complement strand
AATACGTTACTATACCTTCTGTCAACATCGGTGCTATCTAGCAAGAGATCTGCTATTTGTGGGGGTGAAAGGTCAGACAGCACCGGCTGCCATCTGATGTATTACGTGTCCCATAGATCCTCACTGAAGAACTCCTGTAGAAGAACACAATAACTTTATTACGTGTCCCACTGAAGAACACACGTTTATTACAATTTTAAGTTATGGGACAGGAATCCGTCTTGTTTCCTTGACTCACAATAATGAAAGAGCCAACGCTAACGTTAGTAGGTGCGTTTTAAACTCAATATCGTGCTGCACGTTGCAGCACTTCACTTTTACAAAATGAAGAAAATTGCATTTACGTACAATTATGTAGGAGTCGGATATGTGCTTGTATAGAGACAGAAAAGTGGTAAGGTTCCTCGCCAACTCCCTCAGTTGATCAGATGTAAGGGTTGGTGTCAACATCTCGCCATCACACATTGTAGCTAGTAATGTAGCTAGCTAACACAAGACTCCGACATTACTATTAAAATGCTGAGTCTGTTACTTGCAGCCAAAATAGATTTAGCGCTGTTGAAGCTGTCTAGTTGCTGTATTTGACTCTCATCTGAGACGGAATATCTTTGCCCAGTGGTTTCAAACGAGTCACACGCATTGAACTATACACAATCGTCACATGTAACTTCGCTAAAGAGGAACAACAATCATTGAAATGTCTTTGACCCGGAAGAAGTGGAGAGCCTGCACAGCTGCCAGCGACCAGTACCAGCCGAGCGAGTCTGGGCAGCCAGTCATGCAATGTTTACATGTGTATGTGCTGGTTTTATATTTCAATTTAAATATGTTATCAGGGACACTTTGTAATGAATACAAATCTTAGCCTTTCGTAAACTATCGCCATGTCCACGAAAACTTGACGACGACCACCGAGTAGAACTGCCAACGCTGGCGAGCCATTGCCGTTAGCGTTAGCTAGCTAACTTTAGCAAATGAACGTTACCGCTGGGTTAGAGCTAACATGCTTTTCGAGTAACTGACGTTGACCCAACTTAACATGAACTAACAACACTTATTTTATTACGGTAGACAATTACATAAACGTTAGTTAGCGCGTTTAACGTCCCTATGGGAAGATTTTAGCGTAACTAGCTAACGTTAGCATGTTAAATAATGGTCTTAGGTAGCTATGGTAGCTTAGCGATTTATCATAGTAAATGGTACATTTGAAATAACCAACGTCACATTTTGCATATCTACTGGAAACATAGATTGTATTTGCTAACTTTTTCTTATTTATTGCCTTCAGGTGATACAATTCAGCTCCAACTGATGGAAAACCCAAACTGGAATAAAGGATGCCCACCTGATCTTGAAACAAAGAAATGAAATAACAAGATAGTTACATCTTCTTGGGCATTCTGAAAGTGGGTTGAGGGGACCGTTTATTACTTTGGTATATCCAGCCTCAGCTGGGAGGCCTCTTCCATCATGTCGAACATTATGATCAATCTGGTCTCTTCAGATAATGAATCCAGACGGACATTGTCTGGAAGTGGGTCCCACATGACAATCAACTTAGTTTCTTCGGAGAGCGAACCAAGCCAGAAAACACGAGGAAACGAGTCTGGTATGATAATCAATCTGGCCTCTTCTGAAGATAGTGCACCAAGCAAAAGGCCAGGAAATGGAAATGACAAACACCAACAATTTCTTAAGAAGAGGCGATTCTTGGAGCGAAAGGGCTACCTCAATGACAAGCAGAATAAATACAGCCACAAAAAGGGACAATCCTTCCCTGGTCACCACAAAAAGGGGCACAATCATCTGGGCCAACCTCCATGGCAAAATGGGGTGAGGCAACCCTCACTTCCTACTACCACACAGAAGACAAGTTTACCTCATACACCCAAGTTAGGCAGTGCTGTGAGCTCTGGTGCGAAGCCCACTGCATCCTTGACTGTCACTGTGAGGAACACTAGCAACTCCGAGCAGTCAAAAAAATCAGTGAGCTTCAATTCCACCACCACTGGTGCCCAAGCGCCAAGGACCAAAACCTGCACTGCCTCTCTTCCTAGTGGGTCGATGCCCATTGGGAACCCCACAAAGTACCTTGCCATTGACTGTGAGATGGTGGGTACAGGCCCAAAAGGCAGCACAAGTCAGCTTGCACGCTGCAGTATAGTCTCCTATGATGGAGATGTGGTGTATGACAAGTTCATCAAGCCCTCTGTGCCCGTGACTGACTTCCGCACCCGCTGGAGTGGCATCCGGTGGTCTGACCTTGTTAGGGCCACACCGTATGTAGACGCCAGAAAAGAGGTATGAAAGAGCTGGTGGACTTTTGAACCTCAAAAATGCCTCATGAATTTCATTCTCAGATTTTGTTGTCAGGGTTGTTATAGGTACTAATATGTTATAAAGCCCCTTCTGACTTCACTGCACCATTCAAATGACCAAGTTTAGCTGAAAGCATTTAATCTCAAAAAGTGATGTAGGTTGTCTCCATCAGTCACAATTCCAATCAAATCGATGGTTAGCTGTGCAACAAGGGAATCAAGGTGGGGATGCAAAGCTGTTCTTTTTTCAGTTACGCTATGGTATTTGGTGGATGCTTATATTCAAAACGCTTTAGAGTGCCATGACTGCATACATTTTTAGCATGGGTAACTCAAGTGGGCATTCACCTTATTCACTTTGCCGACATATTGGTCAAGTTTGATACAATGTGAGGTACGGATATGGAAGTGCCCATTCCCTTCAGTGTTAAGACTTGGCTTTAAAAATGCCACTTCAAGAACCAAAATAGTCAAACCAACAGTCAGAATACACTATTGGAATTATAAACTCGTGATTACCTGACTGATTGTTTTTCTCTGCCGTAGCTTTCGTGTTTTGAAATACATGGAAGTGAATTAGTCACCAACTCATTGAAATGCGTTCATAACGATCTACGAAAATAAAGATGGCGGGGAGGTGAACAAGGCGAATTGAACCCAAATGTTGGTGTCGTTCTCTTCTCGTTTCCCTATATTGGAACATTTGCAAAAATCTTTTACTCCTATTTTGTCATGTTTACCTGTTTAAAAGTCTTGTTTGATCATGCTTAAGTTGTTTGTGATATAACTGGTGGAGGAGGGGCCTTAAAGCCTCTGCAAGACATCTTCTGACATCACATACAAGGATTAACCATAGAAAACTACCACATCCCTATATGTACAACTCTGTCTGTTTCCTCTAGATACTGAGGCTTCTCACAGGGAAGGTGGTGATTGGACATGCAATCCACAATGACTTCAAGGTCCTGGGCTACTCTCACCCTGCTGCCCTCACTAGAGACACCTCCCGTATACCACTGCTCAACCAGAGGGCTGGCTTTGGGGAGAAGGAGTGCGCCTCCCTGAAGAGACTCACCAAGGCCATATTCAACCGTGACATCCAGGTAGGAGAAAGAAAATACCTTGGCTCTGACATCGATTTCGATATTTGGGAGCTTACACTTCAGATAACCGATATATCTGTTGATGTAAAAAAATTCTAAGACTATCAAAATAAACATTTCCTTGTAAATATCTTCTTTTTTCATGTAGAAAAGTCTGTAAAGATTGAACTTCAAGCAATTTTTTAATTTTAGCAAAACCTTTTATCGATTATTGCTTTAATATTATACAAGAAAATGAATTTTGTCTCACATAAATAAATATCCTTATGCTTAGATGTCTTAGATGCATGTCCTATTAGAACAAAAACACGGAACACTGATATATTGGTGGCACTTTTGCAGATAACTTTAACTTTAACCCTAACTTTATCATGAATGAATATGTCAGTGGCTCTTTATTTGGTGTTTTTCTTGTGTCCACAGACTGGGAAGAAGGGTCACTCTTCTGTAGAGGATGCCAAAGCCACCATGGATCTGTACAAAGTGGTGGAGGCGGAGTGGGAGAGGACTTTAGCCTCTCGATCATAGGCCAGTCTGTACAAGTTTCAGGAGAGAACTGGGTAATTGAGATGTTTTGGACATTTCGCCACGGGAGAAGAATGGTCCTCTCAGAAGTGACTATCATGTCTTCCATCGTGTGGCTTAGACACCTGTCTTGTCACCTTCTGTTCAAAACAGTTGCCTTGTACCTCAGGGTTTGCGTTATATTTCTGCGGTGCTTATGCCACAAGAGGGCAGTGTTATGTTCCCTCTTGAGAGATTAATGCTTCATAGAAACTGTGATGAATGAAATGTGGTTTGTTCAGAGTTGTTCAGACAGTTCTCAATTCATAAATGAATGAAGATTTTAACACTGCCCATTAATTTGCATGTTGCTTATTTAGCAAAGTTGAAAAAGAAAAAAAAAAATGTAACACGGTCTAACTATTTCAATTATTATTCCATATTTGAAGGAAGCTACTTTTCACAGGGTATAACTATTGAGTTTCACACAGGTTGTCAGAAAAGTTGACTAGATGAAGTAAATATCAGTCATATGGTCAACTCAACTGTTACTATGACACCCATTAACAGTCACAATCACAGTTAAGTCAACCTACCACCTTTATTATCTTTCTAGTAGGGCCTTACTGGTACAGGATTTATGGATCCATACCGACTGTATAGTGATAGTTGAGAAGCTACATAGATGACTGGTTACCTGCTGCGTTATACATTTGTCATAGCAAAGTTAACACCTTTTATTTCTTACCCAAATTTAGCTCCCAAACAAAAATTGTGATATGGTGGCGGTATTCTGACATCATAATTAATACTTTTATTCACAGATTTACCACAATCTACAAGCATCAGTAATATCTCTCTGGAACTATTGCCCACATAAAAATGTAGGCAAACATCTGCCAGTGATATTGGTGTCCTGATACCAGTATATTTGTTCAGAGACAGAACTTTATCAAGGTGTCACTTTTAACCAACCACTGTCTATGCAATCTCTGTCAAATTGTCAAAACTTGGGGAGGGGGAATGGGGTTGTTAAAGAGGGCTAACCATTCTTAAATTATTTGACTAATGGGGGGGGTTAAAGGGGGCTAAGCATTCTTAAATTATTTGGCTAATGAACTGGGTTAAAGGGGGCTAAACATTCTTAAATTATTTAACTAATGAAGGGGGTTAAAGGGGGCTAAATATTCGTAATGTATTTGACTGATGAATTGAGCCTTGTTATCTACATCTTTCTTGCTGACAGTTGATTCTTTTGGCCTTTTCACATATAATAGTCTTTACAAAGTCCGAACCAGAATCCACTACGTTGTAACATTGCATTGATCCGGTTCGTTTCACAATTGGCCAATACTAAGCAGACCACTTGGTTTGATATTTTGGACGAGAGTTACAAAAAAATCAAGCATCAGAGCAACAATGCAGGCAAAATGGAGCATTGTGGCGAATTATAGCGACTTTGTAATTTTTCTTTAATGCTCCACTCAGCAGAGATAGAGAAAAGTATTTACAAACGTTTGTTAGGCATGCAGTCAGAATGAACCGACGGAGATGAATATGATGCTGTTGTTTCCAGGGCCAGGCGAATAATTGGTGTTGGAGAGAGTCAATCCCAAAAGAGTAGGCTCCTCGACTCCAGTCGTAGCTCTGACTGTGCCTAGTTCAAACATAGACGTGGAGGAGTAAACTCTGCTCAACATCAATGGTAGGAGTCAAGAGTCAGGGTGTACTCCAAACATCCCTCAGCCGTGCGCTACTAGGCTACTGTTGAGGTTGTATTGCTCCCACAGTGGTGAGAGAAGTACACAGTTCCTTTACTTCAGTAAAGAGATACCCAGATAGAGTTGTACTCTAGTCGAACTAAAAGTCCTCCACTCAAAATTATACTTGGGTAAAATCATAGAAGTATTTGATAATGAATGTACACATTCTATATGATGTTTGTGCATTCCAGTGCTTGGGAGCATTCAATCCTCAATCCATTGAACTCTAAATGTTATGTTAAAGTGGTATGTGGTCCAGTTATACTGGCTCTGATTACATCCTCTTGAAGTTGGCAGACTTAATAGGTGGAAGTACATCATCTTTATCACATTATAAATATTGTACATAGTAAAGAGTCCAATATTTCTTTTGACATGTAGTGGAGTTAAAGTAAAAAGTTCCCTAAAATTGAAATACAAGTACCTCAAAAGTAAAAAATACTTTACACCATTGTGTTCCCATAATGACTTGGGACAGAGCTTTGTGAGAGTAGCGAGGAAGGGTGATCATTCATGCTTTGCATGAGTTTGGAAAATACCTAGGCTAATAATGAGAATTGTTATCACGGAAGTCACAAAATCGAGGGGGGATGACTGATGAATGACAGACTTGAGTTGGACATTCCCACCGGAGATGGTCCGCACCACGGTGCGATTGGAAGTTGACAGAGGTCCCTGTTTTTTTGTGAACTCTTTGGAATAATTTGGTGCACACCAGAGTTCACATGACGTGTTCACAGCTGTCGAAAGAATCGAAACATAAGAAAAGGTTAATGAAGGCCGCACCAAATGATGTATAAAAGCCATTCGTCTAGTTATAATGTAGTGAGGTCCATGACCAGCCCTACTTCAGTCAGTGTGCACAGCGTGGGCCTCTGGACTATGCTTTTCTCAGAAGGAACCAAAAGCCAGAAATGTCTTGGAAGACTAGTCATATATTATTTCTCCCCACTCTGTTCCCCTTATTGCAGCCTCTGGCAGTGTCTGTCCTTAATGGCAAGTGAGCCAGCAGTATTTCCCTGCTGTGAATTCAACACCACCACATTAATTATACAGCCATCCCTCCTGAAAAAGCCAGACTCAACAACACAACAAACCCTGCTGTTGGTACGGTGCAGCTCATTAAAGAAGATACAGATATTCAACAAAGGAAATCCAGCATTATCCAGTAACTCCCATTTCTCCACCTTTTCCATTTTTGTCGATACTCTTGACTTACTTGAGACAAGATGCTAGTCTGTGTCTTGTCTGTCTGTATGTGAGAAGATTAGATTGCACCTCACTGACTAAACGTCTGTTTGAGAGGGATGATGAATTAGCCCCTTGCTGCTAAATGTATGCTTTCAGAGTATGGATGATGCTGTCTCAGGATTTAATGGAATTTCTGTTGCTGACCAGGAAATTTAAGATGAAAGACATTTTAGCCACACTTTCCATCACATGATTTATTTTACCAAGTCACAAATTACAGGTTAAAATGCATGGTCTGGTTTGTACGGCCTATATAAACCAAAAGTAAAATGTGGCCATTAGGCCGAAGAACTATCACAAAATGACCCTTTTGACATTGACATTGAAACACAATAGGTGGCTATTACTTTTACTTTGTACTGTTTGGTGATATGTCGATGCACCAGTACAGCTTTTACATGTCACTGCTCCTCTATCCTGGGTTTCCTGCCAAGTAATTTAGATTTTGCAAGATAAAGTATGTCTTATCTTGCAACAGTGTTCTTTTTCTTCTGCAGATACTTTCAAAGTTATTTCATTAGGCTTACAGCGCTTCATCACTGTCTTTTAGTAAATAACCCTCTCCTCCAGTGAAGTCTAACTGAAAGCATTGTTTGGAAGTAGTCCTAATTTACGAAAGGGCCTGTCGTATATAGAAATACACATTACCTGATATGTCTGGCATCACTAGAAGGTTAACCAAGCTGGTCGCACTAGAACATTTGAGGCTGTAGCAGCGAAAGTGAGTGTGGTATGTTGAAGTGCTGGTGTAGATGCTCCAGAACTAAATCAATTAATAGAAAAATCACATATTGTCGCTTTAATGATCTGAATGGATAAACTATGTGCAGTACATTGATTCAACTGAATCGGGTCATTTTGAAACGATCCAATGTATACACTCCTCATTGGAAATACAAATTATAACACGTTATGTTGAATAGAAACGCCCCATCAGTTGACTGTTCCAGAATGTCTGGACCTCTCTGAGGAGTTGTCTGACTCAGCGTGATCTTTACAGAACCACTCTTGTCTGTTCCACCAGTGACAGCCTCTGCCAACCTTTCAGTCTATTGCCCAAACAGGCAAATGAAAACCACAGCACCTCCACAGATGATGCCAAAGCATCCGATGGCTAAATCCAGGACTTGGCACCTACTTGCCAATGGAGACCACTGCCATATAGAGCCATTCAACACCAGTCACGTTTGGTGCCAGCCAGTTTAGTTACACTGGTCAACAGAGGAGATGATTCTCATGCTTAATAATCTTTACTACTACAGCTGTGGAGGAATTCCATGGACAAATCTCTAAATGTGCCTTTTTGAAACGTGGTTCTTTTTTTCTTTGAGTGAGTCAGTGATGAGTCTCATGAATATATTTTAACTTAACTCCTCCCAGTGATGTGTCTTGGTCTTCTTAAAACTGACCTCTGCAAATGTCTGTTACTCCCTCAGGTAAAGAAAAATGACCTTGTACCAGACTATTTCAATGAATTTATTTCATCTGTCTGAAAGGAGAGGTAGCCTCCAAAATATAAACATTTTAAAAGCCGTTACTTGTACACCATTAGTTGACTGACACGAAACATCATACATATCCACCTAACCTTATTCAACAACTTTGACACTAGGACTGCCCATGTCTGTCATATTGGATTCATTTTAAATTTTAGGAATGTCACTTTTTCTACCGCTCATCCTTAGCTGTTTGCCCGATTCTCAAGAAATTTATTGTGTGGCATCTAAGGACCAATGTTATAGGTAAGTTGCCAGTCCAAACCGTATGACCTCCACACCCAATTGAATGTTGGAAAAACGTATCGTAAACAGGAAGTGACGTGTTACTTATTAACACTTGGGCCTATTTGCGCTAAACGTTACACTTATGTTTGCTCCATAACAATGAAGAGGTGTGCAAAGTTTTGTGTCATTCAGCCACATGGTAGCACTACTCACAAAAACTGTATGATAGAGACATGGAATTTACCACCCTGATAAATATTGGTGTGTATTGATATAAATAATATCAATGCCTCACAACAAATCTCACACCAGCCAGCCAGGTGGTGGCGCTATAATCAAAGGTCAAAATGTACAACTTTAACAAGACATAACTTGTATACTGTCCAATTGACACAAGACGTAGTACCCATTTCTGTCGAATCGGTCTACAACTTTGCCACTAGATAACTGCATAAAGTTAGTGTTCAGTTTGAAACACAAATAAAGCAGCAAATAACAGTAAGAATGGGGTGTTTCCTGTAGCCAAATTTGGTTGCAGTTTATCACAAATTATGTGCTTGTTCATTTTAAAACAAGTTAGGATATTATTACAGACATGTTAAGGGATCTCATTTTAATATCTGTCCCCAAGGTGGAAAGCTTAGCTTAAGCATTTGAAGAGATCATCGCTGACAAATTCAGAGTCAGCTAATGAATGTGTTGGAAATAATTTTTTGTGTGCTTACAAGCAGTCATTCATATATTTAATTAAGAGACTGTCCACCTAGCCAGCCTGTACTGTCATCCACACCTCTAGGCTTGCTGTCTCAGCATGCTGCTGGCCCCTCACTGCCATCCCAGTGTCTTCCCAGAGCCAGTGTTGACTGTCTTGCCCTGTGCTTGGATGTCAAATTCCTCCACAGGCTGCCACTCGGCCACAGCCGTCAAGTGAGCCGGACTACGTACAAAGCCGTATTCACCCCTCCCCTTCACCCAAGGCTTCTTACTCAGCTCTGCCACTGCCCTACGCCCATTCTCTGACACCCTCGGCTCCTACCATTGGGCCTGTAAAACCTCTGTTGCTGATCAGCATCCACCTTCTGTCCACAAGTGGTTAGCATTACAGATATGAATCATGACCCGAGACTCGGTGGTTGCTAGACCAAAGTGCCTCGCCGTCATGACACCATGTCTGTGCACCCATTACATCCTGTTCACGTCCAACCTCAAAGGTTCTCAATTTGACCTGTGTGTTTAGTTTGGGACTCGAAATGATGGTATCCACATGGAATTCTTTAATTCTATGTATGGGGACTCTTATCCAAGATCCTTAAAAAAATTTACGTTTCCTTGACAACAATACGGAAATTCAGTGCCCACAGGACAGCACCATGGCAGTGCTGGGACCAGATTCTGTTTAAGTGAGTGAAACATTTACAACACTGGTCCCGGTGAGTTCTCCATTGGTTGTTTGCTTCCGCATCTTTGACCAAACGCTCGTTATATAAAAACCCTGCTCTTGGCCCCTGTTTGGCCTTTGATTTTAGCAAAGATGAGGTTGAGCAAAAATATCCAAAGTAATCCACACGTGATTTAATCCCTACTTAAGATTTTCCCAAAATATGCATCCCCTCTTGATCCCTTTTTTGTGCATGGGCAATAATGGGGATAATTTCATATTATGCAGTGTCATTAGCTGCTTAAGTGAAAGCCAGAGATTTTAATTCTACAATAGGCTTTGGATTTTGTTGTACCCGTGCGTACATATGTGTTTGTGTGTGGCTTAATTTATGAAAACAAGATATTGGTCATATTCACAGCTGCTTGTAGCATATAAATGTAAGATCTTTTAAAGTTCAGAAGTCCTTGTTATTTGGTCATTAATTTTAGGCACTTCAGTATGATTGCTTCTATGCCTAAATTACCCAGAGCTGCCTGAATTAGCCTATTTAGGCCACTATTATTACATTTGAAATTAAGGAAGATTAACTGTTCACTTTTGTCAACACCAAATTCAGCTCATAGCACATAAATCGAAAGCCCAGATTTCTAAATGGACAAGTGGGGCCACATAAGCTTGCAGCATTTTAGTTCCCTACCTGAACATATAAGAAAAGATACTGGAAATCTGATTTACAAAACAGTATCATGGTATTTCCATCATTAAAAAGAAATGGTGCCATATACCATCTGTATTTAAAGCGAGAATATGTAAGATTATTTTGTTTGAATTTTGCTCCAAAACATATCTAAACATGGACACACTGACTCACAGTCTACTCTGAGCGAGTTTCATTGACCAGGGTAGCAGCAGTGCAGAGATAGTCCATTCTAAAGTTTCACAGCGAGGCTCCCCCTTCTAACCAATCAGAGAAGCTTAAAAGGAATTTTGTCTGAATAAGCAGGAAATATAGTGGTTGAGTCTACATGGTCCTCATTGCCGGACTATGTTGAATGAGAACTGCATAGACTAAACAAGCTTATTCCAACAAAATTCCCTTTTTAAAAAGAGATCCCACAATACTGTAAAAGAAGATCCCTCAGGGATCACACACACATGATGCCACCCCAGATTGTACTTTTATATAGCATCTTGGCATTCCAGAATCAGAGGCATGACCTGTAGAATTGGCTTTTTTGGCCCTTCGGTGCAGAAAAAAGGCACTTCCTGTGGTGGTATTTTGAAACAGCCACCGCCATTGTTTTCACGGTTGAAAGCTACCTGTAGAACTGCCCTGTCTCTCCGTTTGGACCCTCAGAAATATTTGTAATCATTTTTGGAAAGTTGTGAGTCACGCAATTTCTATCATCCTCAGTCAGACAGTGGAGCAAACTGGCCAGCATCATCTCTTGACTGTCCCTGGAGTGTATTTGGCGCACCTTGCAAACTCATTCATATCTTAATGAGACAAATGCCTTGTGTATCTTGTCCTTAGTCGGGAATGAAGATAACACAGATATAAATTTTATGTGTGGGAAGGTTCACTATGGCATTAAACAAGTGCCAGAGAGCTGTAGACCAGAAGAAGCAGTTGGGGCGACTAATGACACGAGGAAAAGAAAACTGGTCCTGGAATGTTGGCTGTCCCTTTTACACAGATATCAATATGTGACTACCTCCAATGCCAGCGTAATGCCAGAGAAGCAATGCGCCCCCATTCCGTGTTTGTACCTTTTATACAGAACGGCAAGGCAGAATAACTGCAACATTCCCGCCTTGAATAGGTTGTGTAAAAGGGGCTTCTGATTGATAAGAAGGGGGAGCCTAGCTATGAAAATTAGAATGGAATATTCTGCACTGAGCAGCAACACTTGTCAATGAAACTTGCTCACAGTAGAAATTGTGTGTGCGCAAAATCGTACATATTGTAGCTTTAAGTACAGAAGTGGTACCATGGTGATATATGACATTAACCATGTCTGTACCCTGATAAATTATTTATATAATGGCCGGTACCATGGTAAGACTGAAAATACCATCTACCATCCCTCACAAAAAAGTGTCATGGTATTTCCAAAAAAGGGTATTATGATATTTCCATCATTGATGGTGCTGACCAAAAAATGATGGAAATATCATATTACCATTGGTATCATGGTATTAATTGAATGAAACTGGTATTATTTAAGTGCAAAAGTTGTGCTGGAGTACCATGGTCATTTATTTATACAGTGGCAATTCCCATGGAAAAATCATACTTTTTTGTAATGGATTACTTTTTTTGTTAGGAAAATGTCTTAAAAATGAAGAAAGAACAGAAATGGTGGCCACCAAGACATGTTTAGACACAGGCCAGCCCCTATGTTATGAGGATATAGACGAGTTTAGATTTATAGTAGAACTGAGGATATAGTCTATGGCATTCTATGATAGCAGTGCCATGATCAGATCTAACGTTGGTTCCTCACTTCCCTCATCAGCATCGCAGGTACCCTACCCTTCTTTGCGGTACGCTGTCACGTGCACATGCTCTTTTAACAGGCTCCAGCATCACACAAGACCCTGTCATTAGCAGGCACCAACTTCAGACTGTGGCCGTCCTCAACTCTACCCCACTTATTGATGATTTCTTTTCATTTGAGAGTTGGGGAGCTTTATCGTACAGTTAAGTGACAATTGTTGGCTGCTAATACCTGTACGTTTGATCTCTCATTCTTCCCTCTGCAGACCTTGTCAGTAAGGAAGGTGAAATAAGTAGGCTGGTGAGGCTTTTTACGCTGCCTTCATCCCAATTTCGCTCTCCTCACCTACACCTCAGCTGGCGGGACAGAGCGCAAACTCACATTTGCCTTGTTAACGATACGTGGGAACAATATTGGTGGCAGCCAAAGTAGTAAGCGATTATTGGCGCTGATTTGGTCGCAATATAGGACATTTCAGTTGCACCTGTCGACAGTTTTCTCGAGGCTTCCAAGAACTTGTGCCCACAACAGAGTTGTAAGTGGTGAAAATGAGGTAAGTGGAATAGCTTTACATCAATATGCTTTTACAAGGCTACATAATTGATACGCGATCCTTTCAATCCTCCGACAGCTATTAACCAAATTAACCTATGCATTCAGCTTAAAATGTCAACGATTTTTTTCACCCATTCATTTATTTATTTATGCCCATATTTAAGTATAAATAGATGCGCCAATGTAAGTAGCATTTCCTATAGGCTAATATAAATAAAGGCGAACTTCAAAAGTTTTGTAAAACTTGACCATGTTAATTTTTAACCATTTTCAAATGAAGAATAAGCAAGTAGTCTGACTCTATTAGCTTAATATGCATTTTGTTCAATTCGTATATTGATGTTATGTCTTATCAAAGTGTTCAAACACTAGCAGCCCATTCATTGACTAAATCAAGAGTGAAATAGGCACTCTGTGTATGCTGCTTTGTAACAGTCCAAGTGTCTACTAGTCAGAGTGCACCTGCTACAGTTCCACTGTGTAATGTCTCACTCCAAGCTGATTTTCTAGTGAGTACATGTGAAGACTGCCAAGTATAACAAATGTGGCATGGGTTGTACAAACCTATAGGCCTAAATATGTACATTTTGTGAAAGGGAATAGTACAGAATGTCTCTCCTTCATCCACTGTTTATAAACAGAAAAGGGGGCTCAGCTCCTGTTGATGTAGGCTGCAGTATGCAGATCCCAAAATTGAACATCAAAGGCTTGGATCATAAGATGGAAAACACTGTTGGATCCCATAATGCAAGTTGTTAGCATTTGTAGGGACCAATACAGTGGGGGGTGTAATTTCCTTTTTTTCTTAAAAAAAAACAAACTAGTCTAATCTATCATAGTTAGCTGAAGTTCTGAATGTTTATATGGTGGCTACATTTATTTATCGATAAATTGAAAAATATCCTGAAATGGTGGATATTTGCCAACATTGTCTTTATATCCTCCAGCCAATCTATTCGTACCATCCGGCGTTTCTTCATAAAAGACCTCTATTAGGATGTTTATTACACACCCATCCAAGTATATCAGTTCTATAACCCTCAGGCTTTCCGGGTCGGCTTAGCACGACAAGGGTAAGGTCAGCACTCCTTGTACTTTAACATGGAGAAGTGGAACAGTGAAAGCCTGGATCAGGCTTTTGTGTTTGCGTGTGAAAGGGCCCCCACACGACCTCTTGTCCCTGACCGGTTCCACAGGATGTGCACCTCAAACACTGGTCCCAAGTATATATACAGTAACTCTCTGGGGTATAGGCTGGAGAGAGGTGTGAGGTGACCAGAGGACGTTGCAGTGCTTGAAGGAGTGCTTCACAGAAGTTATGGTTCACTTGCCCGTCTCCTTAATTTAAAGGGTAAATTCAGAATTTTTGGACCCCTAGCCCTATGTCCTACTTACCAATGACGTTGTTGATTGGCAGATCACAGATCTCAGCACAGTCTGAACTATTCTTCATACTGGATACCCACAGCTCCGGCTAGTTAGCCACAACACATATGTAAAGTAATAGGGCCATGCTTCAATCTGTGCAAGCCCTCAAATAACTGCTGAAACCTATTCCACAGCACACCCAACGCTGACAAGTTTCTTTTTGAGTATGTTTGAGTGGTTTTTACAGTGGCCCCATTAACTTAATATTAGTTTTGTGACTAACTAAGGAGGAGCTGGGTATCCAGTATGAAACACAGCATGGATTGCTCTGAGAAAGGACTCTACCCTTCGACAACATCATCAATGAGCAGGAAATAATTCTAGGGGTCCAAAATTCTTAACTTACCCTTTAAAACGTTGTCAGGGTATATTGGTGGTATATTGGTGCTCTTCAGTCCCACAAAGCTCTGGGATCAGTGTCCCCTGTCTCATCCAAAGAGCAGGCATACAGTGTGTGCTATGCGTGTGTACTTTATATTTTAATTTACAGTACCTCAGTGGGACATACTCACCGCTGCCCTAGTTCTCAGGCTGTCATTCTTTTCTGTCAGTCATACTCCTACGCTAAGAAAGCAGCCATTGATGGAATGCTCCTTTCCTTTGGCCAGTACAAGAGAGCCTTTGATGCCATGGTATCTGGGTTATCCCTGTCTATGTGATTTAGTGACAAAGACTTTTGGACAATATGGAATGTGGAGTCGGGATATGATAAGTTGCATGTGTGACTGACCTGAGCAGATATGAGATCACGTGTGTGTGAATGCATCCCACTGTGTCCATAACAGTGCATATAGTACAGTGTGGGATTTTCACGAGAGCAAAGGTTTAATTTAGATGCACTTCTTCATATTGACTTTTTCTCTTTGTTTTATGTGTCCTAGATGGTGTGAAAGTTAACTAATACTGATGGTGAAATATGCCTGTAGCTTCAAACTTTGTTGTTCTAGTAGCAACTATATACCCGTACAGTATAGCTCCTCTGAAATGTGACTCTGATTGAAATGAGGGTAGACAAATATTTTGTGCTCTGTGAGATTTGCTACTGTTTCCTGTCAGTCTCCAGCCCGTTAAAGTGTGCAGTATTCCTGCCTAATCAGCCTATAGCACCCAGACTTTATCCCTCAGCTCCTCACATCCATGTATGAGTCAGTTTAACAGCTACAATCTTGCAGCTTGTGGATGGATTTTGTCACCTCAAGTGAAAAGCAACTTAAGTTCCTCCCCTTCACTCCTTTGGGTCAGTGGCTGTGCTTGGGTGGCCAACAGCTAATGTAGCTCCGCATATTCCCAATCATTCCTACTGACTGGTCATTTCTCACTGCACTTGGTGCTATCTGTACAGTCTTTATTGCCCCCCCCCCTCTCTCTAATTTTCTTGGTCTTTTGCTTTCTCTCTCCCTCTTTCTCTTTCTTTCTATCTATCACCTTGTTCTCTCAGAGTTCTCACCCACTTCCTCTCCACCCCAGTTCCTTGCTTCCTGTCAGCTTGAGTCTGTCAAGGGGGGGTGCGGGTTGCCCCTGGAGATGGGCAGATCGAGTCATTCGAGGTGGCGCGATGCAGGATTTGGGGGCCGGCGTGGTGGAGCGACGGGTTAGAGGCAAAAGAGGGTAGCAGCAGTGGTCCTTGCAATAGGAAAGTACAAGTGGCTACAGCAGAAGGAGAACATGGCTCCCATGTTCAGAGTGGTTCCAAAGAGTAAAGAGGCAAACCGAGGCTTCATTTGGTGCTTTTGCATATGTGTACCTGTGTAGCCTCGTCTTGACAGCCCAGCTCTCTTGTAGGGACATTTTGGGTTGTGAGCAAATGTTGGCCAGTCTTCACAAGGAAATATTTTTATTTTAGGGTCAGTGGTTAATGTTAGGGTTAGTATCATGATTAGGTTAGGCATTAGGGAATGAATGGAAGTCGATGCAATGTCCTCACAAATATGGTAACACCAACATGTACTTTTAGGTTCTTTGCTGTGCATTCTAGACCTTTACTCTCTGACATACATTAAATATATATAGGAACCCCTCTTTTGGGACACTCTTGGAAACCACTGACATTACATCCACTTGTTGTAGTATCCCCATTCTTACTCCCCTCTTCCTCTTTCTCTCTCTCCATCCACATCCTTACTGCTCTGGTTCACCCTCCCATCCCCACTGCCCAGCCTCAAATGACCTTTCCTGGCAAGCTAGTGGTCAAACATCCCCTCTCGGCCCCACTGCCTTTCCCTCAAGGTGAAGTCATTGGGTATTCCAGCCACCTCTGATGCCTGTCTAAGCACTTCTGAGGTTGCCTGGGATGCGTCCTCTGCCTTTTCCTCTCTCTCCCCAGAGGAAACCCAGCGCCTTGCTCTCCTTGGCGAATGGAAATGTGGTCCTGGCAAGAGGCCATACGCGCCCAGTGCGGCAGGCAAGCATAACTGTGTGTGATTGTGTATGTGTGTGTGTGTGTACAGTATATGCATGAGTGGGATAGGGAGAGAGAGAATTGAGAGTGAAAGAATTGTAGAATCTGGATCTTAGTATGTCCTTGCCAGCCAGAAATGAGAAAGATTGAATGGAGGAGCTACCCAGAGGTTTGGGAAAGTTAGCAGTGCAACTCTTGATTTGGTCATCCTTTTTTTTTTTTTAAGATTGTTACATAGATGTACACCAGATACTGAATGCACCACTGCCATAAAATAAATCATGAGCTCTAGTTCAAGTTCAACAACAAAAATACATACATATAATCACCCTATATAATGCACTCATATAAAGATACAGTATTTATATCCTACAATAACAACATATCAACATAGCAGTTGACCTGTATGAACTCATGAGCTCTATCGTGATGTACAGTATAGTGACATTACAGTTATGGCATTGAGCTAAATTACTACTTTTGAGTCTCAATAACTTGCCATTTGGTTCACACCATACCATAGTAAATAATAGCCAAATCTGATTCAGACTTGAAAACCATTTAAAATAAATTACAAATGCAAGAAGCCGCAGCTCAAGCTTGCTCAACACAATCCATGCTGTTCTTCTTGCTAGATAATCGCAGCTCTGGCTGGTTTGCCACAAAACTAATGTAAAGTTAATGGGGCCATGCTCCTGTCTGTGCAAGCCCTGAAATAAATGCTGAAACCTACTTTGGAGGTAGGACGATGAAGCATGACACTCTCTCAGATTAAAATCAATCAATCTATTAATACTAATCTAAAAACATAGGTGATGTTTCAGTCTGTCGACCTTCATCAGACAAACAACAGATGTACAACACATTTCTTGCCATCTTTACCAAAGGTTGGCAATATGCTAATTGTGGAGGGCACTATACTTCCAATATTACAGTTCACCTTCTTTCAGCAGGTATTCACCGTTTTTATTTATTTATTTATGTAAAGGGGCATGGCTATTATCAGCTTTTAAGCTAGAGCCTTCCAACGTACTATACAGCCTAGGACATGCCCAACTTATGAATGTTGATGCCTCCCCCCCACACACGCACACCTTTCTTCTCCTTTTTCCATCACTCCATCCTACATATAACCCCTTAATCACAGATTTTCAATCCTTAATAACTTTTACACAGTTTTTCATAGAGTTGGGGGACGGCTTGTTGGACTCAGGAATGGATCATATGTCAATAAACTAAGTCCCACCCCTTTTCCTGATTGGTCTATCTTTGATCCCTCAGAACTATTACAGAGTTGGGGGATGGCTTGTTGGAAATGTGAACATCTTTCTGTCGATTACAGCTTGGCTTTGTCAAGCCAACTTAAAGTTTGTTCACAAACTTCACATTCTAGTTATTATTATTATTATTATTATTATTATTATTATTATTATTATCATCATCCTCATCATCTTTATCATCATGTCACCATCACTATTATCATCAAGTATTAATGCTGACCAAAGTACTGCGATTAGATGAAGTCTGGAATGTTGCTAATTGTGACAATGTATGTCTTGCCACCTCCAGGCTTGTGTTTTGACTCTAGTGGAGAGGAATCACATATTTCCATCTCAGCCCAATAGGAGAGAACCAGCACATATCAGATGGAAGTGCTTAAGTCAGCGGCTCCCAACTCCCTTGAAGATACCATGAAATTGTGTGGCTGCTGCAGTATGATGTGCATATTAAAACATGTGCTGGCCTTAATTCTGAAAACTGGTCATGAGCATGGCTTCTGTCGTTCTTTTAAGTCAGAGCAGAAAGTCTGAACTTGCTTTGTTTACAAGGTCAACTTTCCATCATGTGAACAGATAACATAGAAGACATGTCGCACCCCCTCAGTTCAATCCAACCCATGATTGAGTTACCATGGCTAAACTGTAAATGAAGTCCATTTAGAATTATCAACCAGTATCAGGGAACATGTCAGTTGTGAGCAATTCTAAAGACAAAACTGATAGAATACAAAGCAGCATGCTGGGCTGATATTAATTTCCCTGCTAGGGCAGACATTAAAATATTTTCAAAATGAAAATGGTTTCGTAGTGAATAAATAAGAGCCATTTGAAATGGCTCTCTCTGGACTCCAACAACAAAGGGTGGCGTGCTCCTCCGAGCTGAGTGATGGACCTGATTATCCCCAGGTCATCAGTCACATCCAGGCATGTCTTAAGACACCCTGACAACAGTCAGTGATGGACGCCAGTGCAACTGAGTAAGGCAGTCCTATTTTCAAAATGTGGTTGGACTTTCAAATGCAAATGTAAATATAGCTCCTTTGAAGCCAAAAATAAATTAACTGAAATAAAAGAACAGTGATATTGTTTCAAGATACTTATATAGAGATCCCTTTATGAAACTGCCACTCAAAGCAGTGAGATATGCACCACTTAGCACCCCCTTCCCTGATAAAATATAAAAAATAAAAAATAAAAAGGAAAAAAGAAAAGAATCAATTCACAATTAACCTCTCGGATGATTCACTCATATCTGGACTGCACTGAGAAACCGCGTCAGTCTGCTAGGCAGTTGACTCATTCATTTAAGCAGTGAAAGTCAATGGATGATCTTCAGGCAGCATATGCTACTGTATGGCTGTGGGTGCTGCGCTGTTCACACTTGCCCAGCAACATGCTTACATCACAGAGCACGTGCTGGGCGTGATTCAGTGTGCCAGTGTTTACAGTGGAGTGATTACGCGCCTGTCTTGAGGCATGTTCAGTCCTCCTCGGCGATGCTCGCTCTGTCTAGTGCTGCTGTTTACATCTGCCTGCCTGGCGGAGACTGTGGGGACGATACTGGCGCATGGGCGGGCTCCAGTGAGAGACAAAACTCCTATCTAGACACAGATGTAAACAGGGCAAAATGTGCGAACGGCACCTTTCATAATTTCTCCTATCACAGCATGAGACAAGGCAGTGATGCTGCTGCAGACACAGTATTCTGCAGCTCTGGAAGGAGGGGGAAAAAAACCCTGCGCAGTGCAGACTCGGCTTTGCATGCAATACTGAAGGGCCCCAGCGAGGGGGGGGGAAGGTATGTGGGGATCTCAAAAGAGAGGGAAAAAAAAACTCACCCACTATCTGTGGCAAGAGAATCACCCAGGGGCTGTGCGTCACCTAGGTTACCGCTGCCAGTTTCCTTTCTCCTTTGGTTCCTTTCCCCGCTCTCGTTGTCGGCAGTGGGGTAGCCCTTCACCAGCGCCTGCCTGGTCCCGTAGATGCCGGAGGACGCCCCTCGGTCT
>OMKL01102546.1:0-13626 GCA_900302295.1 Parasudis fraserbrunneri | reverse complement strand
CTGTCTCTGGGGCGCAGCCCCCGCCAGCTGTAAAATCTGTTGTTCTTCAGGCACCAGGTGCGTCATTTGACGTGTACAGATGTCACATACAGATGACGCGCCTGGTGCCGGAAGAACTACAGCTTGGATTTCTAGTAGCCAGTGGGGCGTGGTCTAGATGCCGCTTACCAAAAACAAAAGTTGTTCTTTGCCTGTCTTGTGAACTAGCTTCGTTTTCAACAGCGAAAATGGCATCCCAAAATATGAGTGCACAGGATTTTATAGAACGAGGATAGATTTTACAGTGTTTTGGTTGACTCTTGACTTGGTATTTATTTGAGCCAGAGATTATATGGCCAAAGAAATGCATTGGCCAACCCCAAGAGAGCCCGTATGTGTGTTACTATGCATGGAAATTTCACTCCTCACTTGGACAGAGGTGTGCTTTATAAGATGAACTGGAAAAGACAACCAAGACCAGCAGGGCAGAGAGGGCAGATGACCATTGAGTGAGTATTTTTGTGATCTAACGCTAACGAAGTCAAACGTTCTGCCATAGTGTAATCACAATGCGAGCTTTGTTCACTGCTTCAAAATGAAAATAACTTCTGGGTGCTTTTTAACTCACCGTTTAACTCTGAAATGTATGATATAAGTGAATATAAAGTATTATAAAGTATTATATACATTATACAAGTACCTTAGGAGCTCAACAGAGCAATTGTTTATGTTTATAATCTGGGAATTGGTTTACAGTTTACAGTTAGCGCCCATAGAAAACTTATTGGGATCAACAACAAAAAAATCATTATGAAACATTTTAGTGGTCAACCAATCATTATTTCGCTATTATTTTGGTGGTGAAGCTCGCGTGCAATGCATCCTGGTACATTTCTCTGTCAATATAGCATCGACTGAGGAATTTATTGCTTCAATGGACTACATTTACCATCAACACTGATTGGGCATCCACAATAAAAGTGGCGAATTCCCTGTGTGCACGCCCAGATATCTCCCAAACTCTGCAAATCACACTGAAATCTGGATGGATAAATAGCACTCCGGGTAAGGGGGGAAATATGTATTTATTTATTTTTGCCCCTTTAAAATGTGGTTAATTTGTGATACTAGGTATATATGCAAGTCATATCAAATATCAAATCATATCTTATATCAAAATAATTGTCTTTTCTGCCAGTAAAACAAAATATGATGTGTGCTTACGAAGGCTTACGTAGGCTTGTACCAACCAATTTCAACCAATAATATAATGACATCCACCCATCAATCAATCTGCAACTTTAGTGCGCACAGAGTTAAGATTCATTAGTTAGCTAGCTAGCAACAGCCCACTTTTCAACGATCAAATCAAATTCCTCCTGACATTTTTGGTGCCTTCAAATGGGGTCGTGTTTACCGCGTTCATGAGAAGAGTCCATATGAACGACCCACTGTTATGGTATTCTCGACTTCGTAAATGGATTTTTATTTTTTATTAATGGCAGTGCGTTTTGCAGTGGAGTTATTGTAATTTATTGTAAATATGTTGATATTCACAACAGTCACATATTTTTCCTATGTCATTATGCCTTTGCATTTAGTTAGCTAAACTGTTAGCCTCGGTGGCTTCAAGATGCATTGCCCAGTTGCCTAGCAATGATGTCCTGACGACTTTAACCACTTGAAAGCCAAGCATATCGTGTACACGACTTCCCATGTCATAAAAACAAGCTCTTGAGTTCCATTTGAAGGCAGCATATGTCCCGCCTGCCTATCCTGTTTCACTCAGAAATACGTCACAATAGGGAAGCTAGATATGCTCAAAATGCCATTTCATTGCATCTTTAACACTGGCTAACATGTTTTTGAAGCACTGAAAGTGAACTGTAGTAAACTAGTTTCATTATTGTTTGTTAGCTGATAACCACTACAGATGTTCCATTTTTATGTAAAATTTTCTGTCTGGCTAATTGACAACATTCATTCCTTACATTACATTACATACATTCTCCTGTGGTACACCCAAATTCTATGGTAATGTACCATAATTCTTATGGAAATAAACTATGTATCTTATGATAATGTTCCGCAGACCTTATGATAATATAGTACATACTACATACTGTTATGATTACTATTGGTGCAAAGATACAGGATTATTAAAAAAAACGGTATAATCATTAATTCATTAATTCATAAATTTTGTACCATCATCCCACACTTAAAAAATAAAGGACTATTTTTACCTGATAAATTATATTCGAATTTGCTTCTTTTTTTCTTTAGAAAGAGCAGAGACATATGCTCAACTGTGAAGTAGCTCTCATTGAAGTTGTGTCATTGAATGTAAGACTGTAGTTTTTATTTCAGCTGGATAGTGCATTTAGATGGTTTGCTTTACCAAAAATGTGCATACAAGCACCTTGGAAATTACATTAAACCTCAGTATTTGCAGCCTGTGTCATGAAACAGGCCTAGCGTGTGCTGCTCTTCCAGGTGTGATTCTGGTCCCATGTAGAGGAACACTTCCTCATAAATGAACACACAAAGAACTGTGGGATACATAGCAACCGTTGTCATCTTCTTTCAATAGTGCTTCTAGCCAGTTTCACGCAGCAGATGCCAACACTAAATGCGCTGTAATGGGATATCACCTCTCTCCACCCTGGCCAATCCTACACTAAAGCATCTTGACAATCGATCTGTGTTGCCCAGCCATGCTACTTGATAAGAAATGTTCAGACTCCTCACAGACAGCAGATTACATTTGTGGAGATGGTCTGGCCTTTTCTCAGTCCAACTCAAGTCTATAACAGTTGTGATCAGCAAGCTGGTGTAATCACCTGTACAGCTGCTGTGGGAATGATAAGGATGAAGGGAGCATATCTAAAGCCACCAAAGACTGGCCCTGGCCATCGGAGATCAATAAATCATCTTGTCCAATAATAAACCACATTGACCTTCTCTCCTGTCAGCAGATATTGGGGGGGGTAATATGGATCCCTGATGATGTATTGTCATCTGTGATCTCTATCTCAACAGAAAGGGATATCATTTCATGAACTATAGCAGCACATCTGCTTCATCAATACACACAAACAAAATATGTTTGGTATAATACAGGCACTATCTTATTTAAGATCAGATAAAAGGCACAGCATAATATTTCTGTGTTTATGGTGATAGTTAGCCAGGCGTTGTCATGCAATCAAATAGTTCACTGATCTGTGAAAGTAACTGTGGTATATTTAATCAGGCATGAATGACTCAATATAGAATCAATACTCTTACATTTTCACACGCATTAGCACATGCCAGAGATCACTATAGCTACAGGCATGGCGTTGGCACAGTCTAAATAGCTCTAAATAGCTCAGCGTTTTTTTTCAGCGCTCTATAGTGCAGATGTGTCTATGGCAGAGAATATGGTATTTATTGGAGAAAATATCCTGCCTGGTTTACTTAAAGACTTTCTTTATTTTCCCTCCGGAGGGAGGATCGCAAGTTTGATCTCTGAAATGCCAGGGAAAAACCTGGGTGGGGGAAGTGAAGAACCGCTCCCCTCTCCCTCAACAACTGCCTCTTAAATGCCCTTGGGCAAGGTATTGAACCCTCATCTCCTCAACTAGAGTTGCTTAGTGGCCAAAGAAGAATGGTTGTACTGAGCAGATAAACGTGTGCAATTTTGTGAGTGTGTAGCAGGGTGTTCACTGGAAAAGAGCATAAATGCTCAGCAAATCTTCACAGCATGAATAAAGATTTTTTTTTTAAATAATAAAAAAAAAAGGTAGAAATTGCATAAGATAAATCGGTCAGGATTTGTACCACTTTTAGTGAATCATTGAATGAGACAACCTAACCCTTGCCAATGAATTCCACTTGGCAATAGAAACAAGCTTTTTTGACAGCATGTTCCACCATGAGGGAATGCACACTGCTTTATACTTGTTGCTTGTTTGATGTTTTTAATGAAAGCATGCGTCCACTAGAATGGCATAGTTTTCTCTTAGATGTTATAAAACACATACACGCAATAAACGATGCAAACAATCAGGCATGTCCACGCAGTTATGCATGTGCACACTCATACACAAGTGTGTTTGGTGTGCCAAGAAACGTAACAGATGGTCGAATGTCTTAGATGGAGGTTCATAAAAGCTTGAAGATACAGTACTGTGGTTGTATCTAATTTGCATGGACATAATCTGTTGCTTGTGTTGGATGACATGAGGACACAACTGAGGTGGAATATAATTATGCAGGAATATACAACACAGGGTTCAAAGGAAACCTAGAGAGAAAGCCAACACCTGCCTTGTGTAATTTGTATTTTTAATGAGAACAAAAAAAACATGGAGTGGAAGATTAAACAACACATACGGTGGAAGATCACAGGAAAGATAATAATGATAATGGAATAGTTCCTGATTTGATTATAATTTATGACATTTCAGGGACATTTGTCAAGTTTGACTCTCATAATTGTTATTATAAAAAAAAGGCTTGTGGCCTTGTTTGCAGTCAAAACTTATCTTATCCAGACAAATGAGTCACCATGAATCAACAGTTACTCATCCAACAGCAAAACAGCACAAGCCTGAGAGCAAGCAATTAAAAAGATAGCTTGATATTTTCTTGAATGTCAAGTTTAATTTTGCTTGCATCTTATCACTTAATCTGCTGTGCATCCTAGCCATATATATAATATTAAATCTCCTATCAGAATGGATGATCTTTTGCTTTTTCACCTTTACGCTAAAACCTGTACTCTAAGATATGTAACACTTGCTTTCTTATCAAACACATCCATAACAGGCCCATGACATCATGTTTCATGACACATATATTAATGATTATACAACAGATTGTGTGAATACGCAATTGTGATTGGTTCAGAGGTGGGCATTATTTCTGCACAACGCCCGCTATATCACACTCCTACACAGAGAGTTGGATGACGTTTCACTGTAAAAAATCTCTTCCCCAAGAGGAAGTAAACTAATCGATGACACTTACACTTGTTACATTTTCTTTCAAACTAATTTGGTCAAGGTGGTCAGTTAATTGTTACAGTTATATGGCACCTGGGGTTTTTCATGCATAGAACATTTGGAGGTGGCTGCCTCCGGCGATTGCCCGATGTTGGCAAAAACGCTATAAAATCATTACACAAATCCACCATTATTGCTTTGATTTTAGTAACATGCAGTGACCTTAGCAGCCCAGCGCAGCACTGCAGCTTCAACTTATCTGACTAATGTTAGTTCGCAGAGGACAAAGAAGAAGTAGGAAGGGAAGTAGCCACTGTTGCTGCCACAGTCCACTGAGGCTACATTGGTGCAATTAAAGGCATGAGCAGTACACCAAACAAAGCAATCGATGGATTTGCTTGTACCCTGGTTTAAGACCGGAACTATGCTAAAGAAGATAAGATCAGATTTTCACCACAGAGATATTAACCCCGAATCGACCTCAGTAGTACAGATTCATGGCTCTGGAGGCATGCTAGTACTGGACAACGCAATGGGCAAGCAATAAGTGCATTAACATTACACGAGCAGTAGCCAAAAGAACCATAATGTCAACACATTAATATTTACGAACGTTAACAGAAATTGCTAAAATATTTGAAACCTTGCAGTTTTTTATGCCTTACTAAAAGTCTACGTTAGAAAGAGAATGCACAAGGATGATAGCAGGGAAAACTGCAGGACAGGTTCATGGGAAAAAATACATACAGTGATTGCTACTATTCAGTAGTAAACAAAGTAATAACATCAGATCATCATAAATGGTTGTTAAACCAAAGCCATGACTCTAAACATGCATAAGATGCTGTCTATTCGACAGGTCTGAGAGAGAGCGGTGGCATACATCTATGGAGTAGAGAGAGAGAGAGAGAGAGTGCTGCTAAGGAGATGATGTTAGGGAGGGTGTTGCTGCACAAATACTGTAGGTGTATGTCAAAGAGTTCTATGCAAGGGTGACTGGAATGGAAACTAATATATATCTTTGTTTTCATTGATATTTGTATGAAAGTGATAATTAATTGAAGATAATATTGAATACCTTTTACTTAGGCTATTTTATCAAATTAACAATTTACTGACAACAACAACTGGGCTGAGTAAGGGCCAGAAGAGGGCACACGTACGTGCACACAAATGGTGCTTAAACTGAGGTACCACCACTGCCAGATTTTGAGCCAGGAAAAACCCTGTTATATAGACTGTCTCTGGCTCTGCATAAGGATGTGCCCGTATATACGCCCAGCGACTCACCAATCTCCTAAAACAAGATGTACACTTCTGTATTACTATTATGCTACATATCTTTGGTTACATTCTCATGGTTCTATGTTAAATTAAAGCAGCTACTAGGAACTTTCATTTTGTGTTGAATTAGACCCCTCTGAACAAAAGCGGTAGTGTTTCCCGGAATGAAGACTGCATTTTTTCATGAGCACCCCCAGTTGTATTACAGTAATGTCCACCGTGACATATTACATACCTGTCAAGGTGAAAGAAGGCCAGTTCAGGAATCGGTTTTGAATCCTTATAATTCCTGAAGCTCCCGCATCCTACAGTCTCTAAAAAACTGCACAAAAAATGCTGACTAATTGCTATGAATTCACTTGATCAACAGACACCGACCATTTGTTGCAGATGACAGATGATGATGGGTTATTTAACAGCTGCCAATAATGCAGGCAGCATATTGTTTAGAGTAGTTGGAGCAAAAATATAGAATCCAAGCCAAAAGTAACAGGGTCATCAGGAAGTACCACTGGCAAAAAAAAAAAGAAAAAAAAGAATCCTCACTATGTAAATGGTTAAGTGAATAGGCTTATCAGCACTGCAGAGATATGACTTCCTACAGAGAGCTGATAAAAAATAGCCTACAGGGTTGTGTATTCCATAACATTGTTTTTATTATGTTTTTTATCTTCTGTGACTATACAGGATCCATGCATCTATTTTCTTTATTCCTTTGGTTGAAACACACAAGGTGTTATAAGGTCTTGGTTGCAAATTAAGAACAAATATAAAAACATAGTGCTAAGTAGGGTTGCTTGCAAATGTCATAATGTAAACAAATCTAAGGCTTTGGTGCTTTCATCAGCCTATCTGTCTCTGGATGATACATAGGCTTAGTGAAAAACTAAATACTGTAGCTGATGCAGTATTGCTGCTAGCTAATGGGGGGTGAGGGTGGGGTATAACGTTAAGAAGATACGGGGGTGCTGAGAATCTTTATCTAACGATTATTGTCAAGGAAAGGCAGTGGGTTTTGTTAGTCTCTGAAAACAAATGACAAATGCCCCGTGAGGAGACCCTCTTACAGCACACCTAAAAGTTAGTCCCATGGGATCTTCTTGGAAGATGTAATTTTCCACAGTTGATTTGTCAGTGGCCAGTGCTTTTCTATGTTTCAGTCTGTTAGCCTAAACCGAACAGGTTAGGTGTGCAGCATAAGTTACCATGGCAATCTACCGATGTTGTGGCACTGAAATCCCAGGGTTAAGACTTAAGTTAGCTCACTTAACATCAGAATCTAGCTTCATATAACCCCCCAACCCCAGCACCTAGCCTTTGGATTACTGGAATGCTGAAATTACTGTGGTAATGCTGTTATATGCCCTTGAGCATGGCCCCCCCGCAAACTCCATTGGTGCCTGCTCTGCAACTGACACTGTGCTGGCACCAACCAATATGCAACTGCATGTGTAGGGCAGGTTTGTAAGTTGGCTAAGTCAACAATTTCCATGTGCATAATGGCAATATAGACTTATTCTATTGATTCTGTATTTCCATCTTATCCAGGTAAGAAATGTAATTTATTCCCAGATTTGTAATTAGTTGCATTTTAACCTGGGAGGGTTGAGCCAAGAAAATCAATCTTGTCACATTACAACCATGGTAATAACATTCCAGCGGATTTAGCTAACACTGATTAATGATAGTATTTTCCCAGAGTTTAGATTTGACAGAGGGCTGGAGAATGAGAGTCTATAGGCTACAGTGATGAGTAGCCCACAGGCCCCCAGCCAGACTGCTAAGCTGCAAACCCAGAGCACAGACAAAGGAAAACAATGAAATGCCAATTCAAAGCAGCTCAAAGGAGTTAGTTGTTACATTTCAAAAAGCAAACCCACTGAAGGGACAGCTTCATACACCTGCCATTGCCATTTCATTTTCTCTATTATCCTATTGTTGTCTGCAGGTTTTTTCAGTTTCAGTGAAATCAATTAAAAATTGTAATAGATTTTTGGGCTTCCACCTTGTTTGTTCATCAAGGTTACCATTTCTCAATTAAATCTGCTTTTTGCCTGAAACCTAGCATTTCTTTCAGGGCTTGTGCAGACTAGAGCGTGGCTCCATTGATTTTGCATTAATTATGTGGCAAACTAGCCAGAGCTGCAAGTATCCAGTATAAAGAATAACATGGATTGTGCTGAGAAAGGACTCTACTGATTGACAACATCATAGGTAAGTAGGAAATAGAGCTAAGGGTCCAATATTCTGAACTTAAAGATTCAGACCCACCTCTTCAAACTGGCTTTCCCCTGCTAAACATCCTCCCCTCTACCTCATGACTCAAATTTTAAATTCACTCCTTCTTTCTTATCAGTCTAGTCTGTAGTCTTTTTTTTTAAATCTTTTTTTGTTTGTTTTATTCTATGTACTTATTAAATTATTTTATTGTGTGCAATTTGATTTTGTGTTGTAAAGCGCTTTGAGTACTCAGAAAAGTGCTATATAAACTGAATGTATTATTATTATTATTATTATTATTATTATTATAGTAGTATTAGTAGTAGTAGTAGAATGAAAATGTTTCAATCTCATTGCATTTTTTTACAGAAGGTATGCTGATGTAAAATTACCCAAAATGTTAGAACTGTTGTTGTGAAAATTATGACTATCTTCCTGGATATCACCAAAATCAAGCAATTTCAGATATCCAATCTGCTTCCTGAACGATATTACATAATGGACTCTGGTTACCTGATTGGCCCATCAGTCAGTCTGTCAGTTTTCAGTAGTTGTAAAGAATATCAGCTAACAAGTCCACAAATTAGTAATGAAGCTAGTTTGCTGCAATTTAGTTAATTTAGTGGTTCAAAAACATCCACAGCAACTTAGACAATTTATTTATCACCTGATGTTCCCATGAATTTGTTTACATTTGAAAGCTTCATGTATTATGATACTAACTTGACATCTCCTTTCAATGAACAGAAGGCCACGCCCCCTCAACCTACTGAGAATTGGCTGTGCTCAGAGAGGGCGCACAAAAACAGTTATAACAGATGAAATGATACATCTGAAGCTGAAAAATGTATACTTATGACAAATATTCCACAATAATCAATTTATGACTAAATAAAAAAATCATTGCACTGGATCTTTAACCTTTAAATGTCTAAAAGGGACTGGCCACACTGATCCATCATAAAACAGAGATAAAATGGACATAAGATATTGCTTTCCACTGGTTTGTTTTAATTAGAACCTAGGTGACATAATTGTGCATTTGTAGAAACAACAGTATCCGTCAATTCCAAAAGTTTATTGTCTCTGTCCGTCAAAACAGATATAAATCTGATGGAGGCGGACTCATCATCAGCCCTGTCCAACAAACGGATACTCCAGCCACAACAGATCAGGCTGGGCCCTAAATTATGTTTAAATTGTATTGGTGTCACATGCTGTGTGAATACAGTGAGAAGAGACTGCTGTTCTAGCTTTATGGTGATACAGTGAGCATGTACACCTCTCCCGTCCTGTTTGGCTCAGCCTCAATGTGTGGGTCTAGTTGGAAAGAGGCGCCTAGTAACGACAGGCTCATACTAGTTTATCTCTATTCAGCTGTCATTCCCCAAATGAGCTGCTAAATCAGTTGTGACATGGGGTCCTCATTCAAGCATGTCAGTGGCAGGTTTACAGGGAAATAAAAAATAAATAAAAAAAAGACAGCCAAACAAGGTGAGATATAAAGCATATTTCCTGACATGTTTCCTCATGGTTTAAAAAAAAAAAAAAAAGGCTCAGAAACCACATGAAGACCTATGGAATTTTTGATTGAATGCCTTGCTTCTGTTAGGTTGCTGTAATAGCTTACAAAGAAAAAACCTTATTGTTGTCCTGTCTTCCAGCTGTTAGTACAGGCAAATGACAGTGGTGAGATGCAATATTGAAGGCAACATATGTTCGATTTTAAGCCACAAATGATTGGTTATAAAACCTTATATTTGGAACATCTTATAGAGCTCTCTTCTAGCTGGCAGGATGCTTCAAACATACCTTTGTGATTTGATATATAAAAAAAATATATAAAAAAAAAAATATATATATGTATTCTCAGAGCGAGAAGCTCCAGATATTGTTTCATTCCAAATAAGGACAAGCCCAGTGGCTCAAAGCAACAAGATGTTAAAAACACAACTAGAATGGAAGACAGTCCCTAGAGCAATGTTTTTGCAAACATGGTGTCCATTAAGACATTTCCATCAGGTTTTTTTTTGTTGTTATTTTCAAGAAAAAATATACTAGATACATTTGCATGGCTCCTGGGTACAAAAGAACATTTCCATCATGTCATGGCAAAAAAAAAAGTTTACTTAGGTTTTACCTGAATTGTAATTTCAAAGATTTTTTTAATTTCTGACCTTCCCTTTACCTTACATTACCTTTATTTAACAAGCAGGGCCAGAGGAGACACTTTAGTGTCATCAACTCTCTCATTTCAGGCAAGGAAAGGAAGATGTTTGAAGTTTCATATTTTATTCATAAGAAAGTTGCTGTAATTTCACCAACCCGTTACCCATAGAAGCAACCAGCGGAACATGACCATAAACTCACAAAGTGGTTTCAACAAAGCAGATGGTTTACTGCCTCCGGGAAGAGGGTGATGGATTGCATTAAGTGTGTTGACACGAGAAAAAGGGATAATGCATCACCTTGCCAATTCAAGAAATGTCCACAGAAGTTGTCAATAGCTACAGCATGTGTGATCATGGAATATGGAAATGGTCTACAAGGTGACTGCAAATGTGAGAGTTGTGCAATTGTTATTATAATTGTTATTATTTTACCTACATTAGAAAAAAAACTATCAACATGTCATTCTTGCTTGATTAAAGGTTATTATTGGTGCACATGTGTATGAGATAATGGAGTTGAGAGAGAACAAGTAAGAGCAAACCCTTACTTACCCTCAGAGGGCCACCATCAGGTGTTATAAGAGGGTCCATGAAAGGTCACATCATTAAGATAGTTGATTTTTTGGAATGAGAACAATGCTGACTCAAACCAAGTTCAATTTCGTGGAATAAGCATCATTTATTTCTTTTTTTATTTGAACGTTCTATTCTAAAATTGAGTCTACATGGTTCTCACTCCATACAATCAAATATCTTCCCGATATGACATTTAAGAAGCAGTTAAGAAGTCATATAAGGGCCCAAATATAAAAACTGACCAGAATTACTCAAATCTAATCAAATTAATAAAAATAAAAATAAAAATAAACTAATAAAAACAATAAAACTTCCAGCAGCCCCTGGTCCCCTCGGCATGGGGTGGATTGTGAGAGTAAGGGAGCAACTATTGACCCTTTTCTCACATACACACATTCCCTGAGCAGCAACCTTCACCTCTGGCCCAATTCTTTCCATATATTGAGTGACCTTTAAATGTGAGACATGACAAGAAGCTACAACATGCCATCATGGAAATGTTTCCTCCTTGCTCTATCCAACGAGAAATCACAAAAAGAAATGGTATGCCCCTGACCGTTGGGCACTATACCTGTACACTGCATAAAGATTGTCAGTCAATCATACAATCACACAATCATGCAGAAACACCTGAGTTGTTTGTACTGAAAGCACTCACAAGGTCTGGGGAATTACAGTAGAGAAGAGGAACAATGCTTATAAAAGTGCATTCATGAATGTAGAACTGCTTTGAACCATTCATTATCCATAAGCATGGTATATTATTTACATGCCTTTACCACCAACTCTCCTGTAGGAAATCACTCTTGAATGTATGAAAATCCCCTTATATCAGGGGTTTTACTCTAGATGCCAGCTCTCAGCAATTTAAAGCCATTGCTTTTATTTATTTTTTTAATCAACAATTCATATCCACTATCCTTTCCCAGCATTGTATATCATTTGTTTTACAACTTGTTGATGTTGACTTGAGACACTTGTGTTTTCCCATTAGGGTATTGACAAATTAAAGTGCAGGCAAAAACCAATAGCTGCTGTTATTATAATGACTAGGGTTAGAGTTAGATTGACAATAACTACAATAACGTTAATTACAATAATGTCAACGCACAGCATGAAATATGCCACCGTGTGACAATGTACAATTATGGAATTCGGAAATGAAGGCTTGAAACAGGTGTGATGATTCACCTGTGCAAAGAGAGAGTCTGCCCCTCTGAGTCACACTCATCACGCAGGCGCCTCATGCACAGCAGCCCTCTACGGCTCCAGACATCACTCTTGTGAGTTCATGACTTCAGCGAGAGACAGGACAACAGGAGCGTGAACCGAGCGGCTGAGAACAGTGTCACACTGAGCGGGGCTGCCGAAGACCTGTGCTCTCATGCGTGACAAATTCACTCTCTTCCTCATTTCTCCCTCCAAAAAGGGATCATTTTGTCTTCTCTGTTGCCCCCGTGTTGTAAAAAGAAAAAAGAAAAAAGGACCTTATTCAATTCAATGAATGCGGGAGATGCTAGCCGGCGAATGTCGTCGGGCAGATCATCTAGTTGCAGTCGCCTTTGTGCATCCATCAGCACGCTGTGATGTCACAGAATGCGGAGACATGCGGAGAATTGCTCTCCAGTGAACAGGAACTGTGTACAAAAAAAAAAAAATCTCTCCAAATGTCTTGTTCCTTGGTCATTGGCGGGGTGCAACTACCGTAGCAACCCATGTGAGTTACCCACTGAATCAGACAAACAAAACTTTTTCTTTCTTTTGACTGAGAGAGCCAAAACTGAACGTCACTCCAATTACGAGGGCTTTGGTGACCACAATGGTAAGTGTTATGGACACAAGACAGGACCATCCAGACGAGAACATCCCGCTGGGTAACAACCAGATAACCATGTGGCCATGAGGACACACCTGGACGTGGGATCTGTACAGAGGGCGACCTGTGTGTTGTGGCAGTGAGGGGCAACTGCTACGCAAATGAATAATGAAATCCTCCAACGTGGCTCGTCTCTGAACATGAATTATCCTTTCCTCAGCTGTCCGTCACAGCAGCAACCCAGATCTCAGCCAGCTACGCTAAAATGGTCTTGAGCTGCGGCTCCAGGCTGGCTCCCGTGTTGCTGTTACGTAACGCTAGAGTGAAATATTCATCAAGCTGCTCAGGACCACATCTGTATGCAGCGGAGTGCTGAGGAAACACTTTTCTTTAAACCTGCTAACTAAACGAGGGTGGTTGCTGCCGCTGGCTTTGGAGAGGTTTGCGTGCAAATGTGCTTGATTGCTTTTTGTGTGATGCATGTGTTTTGTATGTGTTTTGTATGTGTTTTGTATGTGTGTGTGTGTGTGTGTGTGTGTGTGTGTGTGTGTGGGGGTGTGTGTGTGTGTGGGTGTGTGTGCGTGAGAGG
>OMKL01102545.1:0-17780 GCA_900302295.1 Parasudis fraserbrunneri | reverse complement strand
GGCTTAGCCATAGTGCCAGGATTGCGGCATTTGCGGCTGGAGCGTGTCTGCGTGTGTGTGTGTGTGTTAGTGTGTTTATGTATGTGTGTGTGTGTGTATGTATGTGTGAGTGTGTTTATGTATGAGTGTGTGTGTGTGTGTGTGTGTGTGTGTAAGAGAGAGTGTGTGTATGTGTGTGTGTGCGCTCACATGTGTGTGTGTGTGTGTGTGTGTGTGTGTGTGTCCACGTGTGTGTGTGTGTATGTGTGTGTGCGTGTGTATGTGTGTGTGTATGCGTGTGTGTGTGTATGTGTGTGCATAAGGGTATGTGTGTGTATGTGTGTGCATAAGGGTGTGTGTGTGTGTGAGTGTGTGCATGTGTGTGTGTGTGTGTGTGTGCGCATGATCATGCACTATACTGAAACTCACACATGAGGTCAACTCATAATTTAACATGTCTGTCATAAACATCAGTTCCCTCATGTTGGAACAATATGCATAAAATTGGCAACAAATGATTCTCAAGATCGTTTCACAGTATCATCTGTGTTAAGACTGCGTATCTGTCACAGTCTACCGTTTATGATAATGAAGATATATGAGTGCTAGATGACTAAAGTCAATGATGTGCACAATATGTGTCTCTTCGTAAAATGATTCATAATGCTGTCATAACACCTTGGATAGTGCACAGCAAATGATTGACGAGTGTGTCAGTGTGATTCGTGATAGTGAAGAAAGTGAAAATGATATTGGGGAAATCACCATGCGATAGCCCCCAAATGTGTCCCCACACATGACCTAACATGACACGATGGGATGAAAACATTTAAAGGTATAATCTGTAATGCCGTCAAACAGCAACCTCTTGGGCAAAAGAGGTTGGAGTTTAGTAACTTATTATACTGTGAATTTCTCCAGACCTCTCTTAGTAGAGCCTGAGGTGTGGCCAGCAGCAGCAACCCCTCCCCTACACCCACTGAAATCCAGTCCACACATCAGACAAAAACCAAAACTGTAAACAAAGTGTAGTGCCATGTTGTCATCTTTTGCCTAGAGGTCGCTGTTTGACATACATTACAGATTCTACCTTTAAGGGAGAGTGTCATCCCCCAACTGTTTTCAGTTTTCAAAAATATCACCGTAGGATCAATTACGTATTTTTGATGTGGTGAATGCTGAAATCCAGACTTTGGAAACCGGAAATATCTGCGCATTTAGACCCGACACATATACTGTACGTTCACCTGAGGCTCTACTAAATGAGACGTAGCCTACGTTGTTTTGTGGTGTTGCCTCTTACACTGCTGCTGTCGGTAACAGTTTAACACATGACATCACACACCAGCTTGCCCCCTATTTCCATTTTAAACTTCTGCTGCTCGGTGCCTCAGACAATAGACGAGTAAAATGTAAATGTTAAAATAACAAACCAGGAGGTTTTTTTGTACCATTCTGTGTGAGAATCTACAGAACATCTACTGTAAATGAGGTCAAAAAGGATTATGAGATAGTCTGGATGGTGAATCTGTAACAAAAAGGACAGACTATTGCATGACACAAGCATACCTTGCGTCCCACTTCATTGTTATGCAGATTCATGAGAGTCCTGGCGTTCTGTTTGATCTCCCGGGCGTCAACAAACACCTTGGAGAAGCCCAGGCCATAGCGGATGTCAGCAGAACAGCCACCCCACTTCCAGCCCTCCTCCTGGTTGTAAAAACCCTGCTTCTCCATGTCACAGCCACAGCCGCTCAGGTTCCCTTGGGTGCATGCCGCGGTGATCGCATGGGCCACTCCGGCAGCGATGATAGCATAGGTGAATGCAGCCTCCTTACTGCCTGGGATAAAGGAAAAGACATTTTTTATCACAATTGCTGACATCAGCATGCGCTGTCTCAGGCGCTGTCAAGCCTCCTTTTGCATACCTGGCATAGCTGTTTCAAAGCAAATCATAAAATGCATGAGCTGAGCCAAGTTGGATTCATTTATCATGCTTTCTTTATACTGATTAATGGCGCGAGGATGGTGAGGGTACCAGAAAAGTTTTCTGAAATTCAGACATATATTATTTCAATTTGCTATATAATAAAATAGCAGCTAAGACAGACATTCAGGGGAAGCAAACAGCCTCGTTAGCCGCTTTCCTTTCCCCAGAAGCTAGGAATGTTTCCGCCACAGGGACCAGGGTCTAAATTAAGTTCTGGGGACATTATTTTACCCCCCAAAAAGTCCCCGCTCCAGGGGGTAGTACTTTCCAAAACTACAGGAACTTTGGGGGTGGGGCTTGCAGCACTGAACATTTCTGATTGGTCGAGTTTGAGAAGCCGTGCCGCTATGCAATACTGCAGACCGTTGATTGGTCAATGGAAATCGTCACAAAAACGTCATCCCATGTTCATGGAGAGGCAGGCTGTCTTGTCACTGGAAGGCACCGACCGCCACTACAGAGTAACGTTAGCTAGCGCATTACACGTAAACGGTTCACCAAAATATGTTTCTGACAACATTTTAGGCGAGAAATAGGCTATGCAATTGCTGGATCTTAATTCATATTTGATCTGCAACGCCCAGTCAAGACAGTTTGATCTGAATTTCTCGAGCCAGGTGCGCCGGAGCGTCTGTACGTTTCAATTTAGAGGTGGCGCGAATGCATACAAAGTCAACTAAAAGACACGAATGGAGGCGAACAGACACAGCTTCGCTCTAGGCAGCGCAAATGGGGTTCACTTGAGTTTAAAACATCGGAGCGAGAAATTTGCCAAAAACTTGTTTCACCTAAACACTTCTTAGCTTACACAATCTTATTATAACTAAGAGATTCATAATTTTTTTGGTGCATACATCACTAGATGTATCAAGTTATAATACGAGTTTCACGTGAGCATTTCCTGGATGACAGTGTGGCCAGCTGGGCAATAGCGAACATGAAATACTTAATCTGCAAACGTACGACTGTTCTGATGCACAATATTGACTAACGAAGAGATTTGCTGAAAAAAATTTTTTTTTTGCATAGGTATGTCAACTACAATATGAGGTTCACTCAGGCATTTCCATGTTGTAAACTCGAAGGGCTCCCGATTACCAGAGTCTCAGAGCAGTGAACGTCTGAGGTGGACTAATTTGCCTAATCTTCGTGGTTCTTTAGACCGCAGTGGAAACACAGACAACAATGGGCTGAAGGAACCTTTTAGTTCCTTGAAAAGTAGTTCCTGGGACTAAAAGTGTGGAAACGAGGCTATTGTCTTTCATTAAAAGGAACTCCAACATTTTGGAAAAGAAATACACAAGTACAGAGAGAGCTTAGCACAAGAACTGGAGGCAGTGAAGAAATATACCTTCCAACAACTCCAAAACCGTGTAATTTACACACTATATCTTGTGTATTTACCAAGACTGGAGATTAAATTGATATCTATCCTCTTGTCTGACTACGGGGAAGATGGTAAATCAGTGTATTTCCTAAAATGTTGGAGTGTTCCTTTAAGTATCATTCACTGTAACCATTAGGCTAGTGATGAGTCTCTTAACTCCAGGGGAATCATTTCAACAATGGAAGAAATAATCAATCTATAGAACACATACAATGGGCATAGGCCTTTAAAAGAGACAATTCCGTAGAAGAGAGAAAATGTTGTGTTTAAACATTAGTCTGGCCCTTGTCCCAGCTTCTATCATAACTGCGATTCCAGTCTAAGGAGGCATGCAGACCCTCCCTAGATGGTAGCCAGATAGAATTGATTTCCATGCCATAAATCTGAGTGATTCACATCAACTGCATTCTTAATTAAAATGGAGATCATTCCTCTTGGAGCACATAAGGAAAGAATCCAAAAATGTTCACAAGTCCCAAAGACTGTTGAATAAAATAAAATACATAAACTTTGACATAGTTTTTTTCCCCCTACTTATTACTTCCTGCAAATTAGAGTGCAAGGGTTGACCTTTGTTGAGGTGTCTTTGTGTGTTGGTTATCAAGATCTTTGGCTTGCAAGCTCTAAAAAAATAAAATAAAATAAATAAATAAAATAGTAATAATCATAAAAAAAGATGGATGTAAACATGCTAATCCTACCAACATCACTATGACATACACCACCTTCACGTTCACACACCTTCAGAAAATCGTGACCTTTGACCCCAAAGGAGTGATGACAGATTTATTATTAGAGAAAGCCTAGATATGCAAATACACTTTGTTAAGCAAAAAAAAAGTCTATTTTGTTATCAAAACTATTACCGTTACCATGTAGCCTATTTGTTATTGGCAATATTCCATTATAATTTTATAAATAATCTTGCACCCTGGTGGGTCCCAATCAAGGTATAAAACTAAATTGAGTCATTGAATACTGATATTCATAGGTGTGTACATCGGAGTACAGATTCGTTTTTAGGGATAGATGTTCACCTGTTAACATACTAAATCATTTATATCTATAGAATGCAGGCAATAGGGAGCCAGCATGAGGCACGCTGCTGTCAGGTGAAAACCTTGTATCTCCAAAAGGGTCAACTTTGGAGAAGAAAAACAAAAACATCTCATTTTCAGATTGACACCGATGTATTCTTGGAAGTTATACATTTGGGTTTTGAACAGGTTTCATGGCCACTAGGGTCATGGAACTTCCTTACAACATAAATAAAGATGTAAACATTCAGTCCTGGTGAAACCCACGAAAATCACCAAAATTGGAGATAGGAGGTTTTTTCGCCCACCAACAGCAGCGATGGTTGACTTTGGTAGCTTGCCTCAAGCACCAGTCGGGTGAATATTACAGTCGGGTGAATATCGGTCAGTGCACATGCCAAAAAGAACACACCTGATTGCATCACAGCCACAGCTTATGTTTCCTATCAATTATCAGAGTTCCAGTCTGCTGCAGTATTACAATGGGCGTAGGCTGCACTGTGTCAGACTGACCTGACGTCTGCTGACCGAACACCTGGGAGCTCTGCCTTGCCCACGAAAGTCATTAACGTAGAAACATTCTGAGAAACATCAATGTGGATCTTTACATATTTTGATAGGCTGAATGCCAAGGGGGCCATAAGAAACTAAACTAAGATAAGCCTTGCGGTTTAGAATGCTTACATACATGCATCAAGTCTGCGCTCACGATGGGCAAAAACAGTCGGTCGGTTCTACTGTGTTTATAGAGATCCGACATAAAACGATGAGATTAAAAATGAGAATATAAGTGTTTTATTACTTTTCTCTGAAGCAGTGGGTGAAAATGTGTCTGCATTAAACTTCCCCTGCCAAAAACTGCAAATACAAGAGGTAAATTTATAAACCTAGCCCAAACTACTTGTCTGGACTTGAAGCATTTCTGCTTTTCGGGGGGAAAGTATTTTATGAATATACATGAGGGTGGTTTAGCTGAACTGCCATTTAAAAAAAAGAAAAAAGAAAAGAAAAGGTTGTATGCAAATGAAAGGAAAATGCATACCTGTAGCACACCAGGTACAGTAGTGATTTGTCATTAAACACAAATGTAGTGACATATAATTACCCCAAACTGTGTAACAATTCACTTGATCAATGACTCATTTCGAGTTTAGCAATATTACTACAAGTTGATGCACCATTCCATCTTTGTAGATCCTTCAAGTGTGAGAACAGGCTCTACCAGTGTCTACTGCATCAACAAGTATATTCTCATTTACCTCTACTACTGTGTGGACAGCATCCAACTGAGTCAAACTGGGTTAGAGAGGTTGTCTACACTATTCAAGTCACAGGAAGACAGCAGAACCCATGCACAAGTTGTGAGAGGAGACGGGAGGAACTGAACTTCTGTTAGAAACATCTCCCCCGAGAACAGAGAGCATTGATATGCTGTAATTGTTAGGATACATATCGAGTGATAAAATGCACTACTCAGAAAACAAGGAGTTGGCGTGTACTATTGTTCTGTGCAACTTATCAATCAATTTTGTTTATTATTTTTGTTGCAGCAAATACTTTAAGAGGAGGATCCTGCACTCTGTTCTTGCTCAGCATGACATGAGTAGATTCAAACATTAGTCAATAGATTTATGTGGTGCTGCTCAAGACTAGAGTGCAGGATCTTCCACATAAAAGTTTGATGTGACTCTACTTTTCCAGCCCATCCCAACCTGAGATATTGGATGTGCAAATTATCTTTGTTTTGAAGTTGCAGCCGAAAACTCTCAAACACAATGGACTTCTTTCCATGGCCTTCATATAGGCTAAAGCATTTATAATAGTCAAATCATTCTTCAAACAAAATGTGTGCAACAACCTTTCATAAAACTTTCAAAGGAGAATGTATATAAGCTCTCTCTCTAAATTTAACTTCAAAATGACTGAGTGGTTTCAGTGAACAAGGCCTTGGGAAACCACACCAATGTGTTAAATATGATCCCCCATTTATTTCCGCAATCCTGTCATTTGAGTATCCATCCCCTCCAGCCTTATTCCACAAACAGTTCAACATCCCTGCCTCATTTTCCCACCAGGAACAGATGAACTGGCTCTCACACTTTCAGTCCTACAGACATTTGTCAAAGTGTCACATGTTCAATAGCTCTGAGGAATCTCTAAAACATACCATTTAATAACAATGGGGAAAAGACCAAATGTTTTCAAAACTATTATTTTTGCATGTTTTATATAGCATGTTCTCAAAGCTGCATATCCCCTGAAGACTTTTGCTTTCATATTGAAACAAACTGATGAGTATAGCTATAAATTGAGAAATCAACATTATCTTAATATGAGCAACAAAAATTAACAGGTTGTTGCAAAAATATAGCCTATGTAAACAATATATTAAGTGATGATATTAAATTGGCAACTTCAACAAGCTGCTCAATTATTACAGTTTTTAGTGTTTCCATTGGGATACTACAAAGAAACGTGAGAGAAGATGGTTGCAAGGGCATTATAGTAAACTGCTAGTATGAGCAAAAAGTCAAACCATCAGTTCTCAGGGAACAAATGGAAAAGTCTGAGAAAAAAAATCATATGCATTCCTTAGCAATCAGGTGAAATGTTTGAATCGTGACAAATCTTGTGAGGATGTTCTGTGAGCTGACATGTTTCAACATAGCCTTACTCTTTATAGATTTATAGTTCTTTGCAAGAATGCTTCAAGATTTATGCAGGCCTATCACTGCAATAAGCTATAGCCTACCACACGCAGACGGTACCAGCCTAGTATAGTACAGTTTCAGATTTAAAGCTGATTCACATCATACCAAACTAAAACTGTAACATACCCACTTTCAGTTCTTTTCCAAAGACTGTTCTCTCGCCGAGGGCCGAGCAGTTCCATCGTCCATTTTTGAATTGAAATTGGCACTCATTTATCCCCATTTGAGCCCCCTCTCCGATTACTATGATAGCGTCGGGTCGGCTTTGACAGATAGTCCTTTGACGCGGGGCCAAACCAGGAATTTTGTTACAGATTATGCTCGCTCCCAATGCAACAACGGACGACAGGCCCCTGTAATGAAGAAATATAAGAATATACATTAGGGGGGAAAAAATTGACATGAGCCCATGTTCTGCTGATGATCTTTCCCCCCCAATGACATAAGCATCCAGGTTATTTAGCTGTGCAGGTCTACACCTAGGCGTAACCTACAACATTTAAAACAATTAGGCTACAACGTGGAATTGTAAAATGAAGTCTACTTGTTATTTTTTCAAAATGGGTAATTAAGCTTCATTTCATTTATGAGCATTATCCGTGAGCCTTCGCATCCATCATTTCAGAAACATAGGTCTAGGCTCTACATAACGTCAATTAGTGCCGGCAACTTACCCAATTTTTAAATATACAATTCCAAAGCAAAGAAAAAAATGGAAAATCCACCGACGTGTTTTTCTACTCATGGTGCCCAACCAGTGGGTTTGTAACCTCTAGACTACAGCTACAATTAGGTTCTCTATGAAGTGTTGAATTCGAAACGCTCGCAGGAACTCCAGGTGTTTTGAGCGACAGATGTGAAGAAGTCCTCGGGACAAACGAAAGTTCCTGGAAAAATGCGTCCAAATATCATCGGGTAGGATATTTTGGGTTTCAGTTTATGCAGCATTGGATCGCTTGGTCCAGGTGAGCTATCTGGGCTCCTCTAATGATCACGCGCCTAGTTTCTATACCTTTTCTATCAGGGCGTGTTCTGTCGAGAATCTCCCTCTGAGCCGGAGCATTAAGCCTACAGGTACGGGCTCATCTGTTATGAACTGCCAAATGCAGGATTCTGTTAATTAGTCTTAACCTATAAACTAGTAAACTAAACCACCCACTAGGCTATACTTTAATCAATTCAGATTAATGCTCTGCTCGCATTAGACCTACATCTTACTTTTGCCTGCACTAGCCTAATTGTTTTCTCGAGTGGCTTTAGCAGGTCATCATCCAAGTTAATTTAATGTCTATCCCGTACCACTCTTGATAGGCCACTGCCGGCAGTTTTTATTTATTCTCCGACTCTTAATGCCCCTCCCACCCTAAGTAAAATTATTTCACTTATGCCCCCCCTTTTCCCTAGCCTGGCTCCCCCAGGCTCATTTGCTACAGCAAACTGAAATCGCTGTATCGCAAAAGTAGAATGTTTTTTTTTGCGAGAAAGACTAGCTTCCAGGCTAACTTTTCCCCATTAGGATCATCTGCAGCGCGGCATAATCACATCAAGGTTTCCGTGTTGCAGTGGCCTGCGTCCATAACAAAGAGTATTTTCTAATTGACCGGTCCAATAACTTTGGTAGGTTAGATCTTCATTCATTTTTCCATTTATATCTACGGTATCGCTGATACAACCAAATATGCAGTGCCTTATATGGTTCATGTCGTGATAAATGCACATCCTACCTTACCAATAACTGTCAAACTGTAACTCCAGTACAACTACCACCATATTTACTGTTACTCATTATTGGTTTATTTAGGAATAGTCTTTGGACAGCAGTTGAGGACCCAGGTGTCAAAAGATGTTACTATTACACCATCTGCAGGCATAGCTGTGTAACGACAACGGTATAAGAAATAATCCATTTTAAAGACCCAGTCAGGGATCCAAACATAAACAAATGGGTAGCCCCCACAACTAAAAGAATCAGAATGGGGACAGGTTTTCATTCTGTACTGGATTGACTGAGCTCTTTATACAAGTAACACTAGACAGGGCCATCCATAAAAGGGGGGGGGAGCTTTCTGGGGCGCTGCTGCTAGGGGGGCCCTATGGATGCCAGCAATATATGCATGTTTAATATATGTGAGTTAAGTAGGTTTGGGCAGGGCCCATTCACTGAACCTTTCAGGGGTCCAGCTATTTCATAACCTTGCACAGCACCTGGCTTTGCGAGATCACAACATCATGCGAGAATCCATCTGGTCAGGCTTATGCACTTGTGCCCGAATCACTGTAGTTCAGCCAGTTAGCATCCTTTGAGAACTACTGGCAGCTGCAGGCGTGGGATAGATCCAATCACCGGTCATGTATTTTATTTTTTTTCCTTTTGGTCCTATTCCAAACAGTTCCAAAGGACGACTTCCCAGATAGCTCTGCGCAACAGACCATCTGGCGGGTCAGGTTAGCCATTTCTATGTTCGGGCCTGACATTGGATAACAGGTCAATAGCATTTGCTGTATTCTATGGCTACAAAATGTTTGTTTGTATTTAATGTTTGGAAACACTAGAGTGAAACAGATTTATATTCCAACTTACAATGGGCTAATTAAGTTCCAAATGGTGTATTTTCCATCTACAGATCAAACTCCTAAATAATGTGTGTCAAAATACCCCACAGATATGGTTAAAAAAAAAAAAAAAATTAATAAAAGAAATCAATTAGACAGGGGTTTATTTATTTTTTTGGCACACCACACTGGAGCCCAAATGGACAATGCAATTCAATAAGATGTACACAATCTTAAAAACTGGCATATTTTTCCAAAAGACTGTTCGCAACACAATTATTAAGTCCACACATTTGAAGGAAATCTAAATCCAACCAGAGCACGACTGATGATTGTCGTGGTGTTTTATTAAAGCTGAAAACATTCAAATAAGTCACAATGCAATATTCAGAATTTACATCTGTACTTTAATAGTGCTGGCGATGAGGCGGCATAAAAACGGCGTACAATAAGGTGCAGTAGCTCAATCTTCGAAAAATAAAATCACCGTACAGATCAGGAAAAGGCTTGGTCAAAAGTGTAACATAGAGAGATACTGTATTAATAGAGGGAAATTCCACATGTCAGCAGCATCATTTGTAAACAAATAAATAAATATAAGACCAACATTGATTCATACAATAAGGCGACCGTAAGTGCAGGTTGGCTGTATAAATCTTTATAAATATTGACATATGTACATGGAGTAATCAAATGTTGCGTCCACAATCTGATGTTACTATTGTACATGTTCACTGTACACATTAACATGTGGTCACTATACACGCATTAACAAAAATTAGCATGAAATATCAATCGTGTATCATGTGGGGTGGCTGCAGATAAACCCTTGTGGTTATTGACTATAAATATTAAGTATATTGACATCCATGGCATGCTGTAATGTGGCTCTATTCTACAGTGAGGGATTGTATCAAGTATGGCTACCCCCATGTTGTGATGTCATCAGCCGTCCTAATCTACCCCACAACGCGAAGCGTGCGAAACATCCCTCTTTTGCCGTTGGCCCGCGTTCGCGCTAACATTTGCCTCCAAACATCAGCGCTGCCATGTCAGCTACCAAATGTAGCAGCTCGCGTTAGCTGCAACATTTGGTAGCCGACATTGGCCCGAATGTTTTGGTAGTTAATGTTACTCCTGGAGCATAACATAACATGGGGGCAGCCATACTTAATACGGTCCTCATTGTACATAATGACTGTACGGAAAAAGAATAAGTTGATTTCCTAATTTGGTTAATTAATGTCTAATTATAGCCCAGGTAAAGGCAGCAAAGTGTTACCAATATCTCCACCCAGATAAACACAGTACCTACCTAGCCAAAACTAGCCTAATGCTATCTGCAACCGCTACCTAGGAGCTCACAGGTAATGCACATCACAATGTATCTGTCTGCTAGTGAAGCTAGAGGGAAATACTACACATGCTAAATTTACTAAAACTGCATCCTGTCCTCTGGTTGCGGACACGCTGTACAGGCTAGGCATTGTCACCATTCGGGCTAGTACTAAAATAAACTCCTTTGACTGAGGCTTGGAACAAGAGGTTGTTGTTGTTTACATTTTTTTATACCAATAGGCTTTTGGTGTCAACATTGGATTATGCTAACAGTAAATGAAAGTGGGAAAATTACGTTTCCTTTTCCAGGGACCCACTTGAACTCCTTCAAAAGGACCATTGGTGGTCCCTAAACCTCTCTTTGAGAACCACTTCCTTGGGAGTTTAGAACTAAAAATGTAACACAACAGAAGTTATCCCGCTCCTCAGGGAAGGCAATAGATTGTATAGTTATCTTCTGAACAGGGCAAAATCACTACCCTACAACTATACAATCTACTACCTCACACTGCAAGAGCAGCAGGTGTGCAGTATGCTTGATTTGACACTCAAAAAGATACAGAACTTCTTGATCCACTGAGTGACAATTTCAGCAAAACAGCTTTTGAAAAATGTAGCATGGAGGACTCGGATGTATCGCTGTCACTTTGAGAAAGACAGTAGGTTGAATAGTTATCTCCCAGTGTGGGTGTGACCCTAAAACTATACAACCTACTACCTCATCCCACAGTGTAAACATAGCCTTTCTCACCAACTGCTGTGAAGGAGGGGACACTCCTCTTCTCGAAACAGTAATCCTCAGGGTCAGAAAACAACTTGGTGTGGTCTAAACCTTCTCACGCAGCAGCCAACATCTGAGGTTCCAGACTGTGGAGAAAAAAATATCTGGCAGTTAAGGCTATATACCAGCAATATAACTAGTAGTCTGAGTCTGTCAAAGATTTAAAGTGTTTCTTAAATAGAACTGTACAGAGCAAGTCTCCTCCAACAAATCCAAAGCACACTAGTTTTTATGCTTTTATTTTATGGCAAAATACATAAAAATGACCAAGTTGTTGCAATTCTGTCTGGTCTTCATCTTGTCGTAAAAAACACTGTCTTTGGTAGTGATGCTCTGGTAGTATAGTATGGAGTAGACTTGGAATACACCAAAACTATCAACACATTCGTCTCAATATCAAATACAACCTCAAACTCTATGGGGCGTTTTTTTTCCCCCTTCACTTCACTGGTATTTCCAAGCTGCTACCTGGCACTTAAACAAAGCAGTGGTACACAAAGCAGGAGAAGCAGGCGCACAGTGCATTGAGGTAGCATTGCGGCTAGTTTGGAGTCGAGTTGCGGTGTGTTCGCCATTCTTTATTTGCATTAAGTAAAAAAAAATTGCAACTTTATGCGAATGAGTCCGTCCAGCACGACGCGTCTGGCTCACGAAACTTGGACCAAACTGTCAAACTAGGCCACGTAGTTCTAAAACGAAACAAGATTCAGCAGTGGCACGGCATATTTCTTGTGTCAAATGTTGTCAGAAACATATTTTAGTTAACCTCTTAGGTGGAAAAAGATCAAGATTACGAACAAGCAGACATGTCTTTTCCGTTTGAAACCGGGGAGCAGAGAATCGGGGACCGCCCAACTAGTAGTGCGTTTATCCAATCAGGTGCATTCCACGATTGGAATTTTTCTGATTGGTTGAAATGGGAAGTGAGTCTGTTGCTAGGGCCACCCATCAAGCTGCCAGTTGAGTGGAGCAGCGTGTCCCCTAGCATCCTCGCCTGATCTGGTGATATGATTAAAATGAAAGCTACTTGAGATACACTAATTAGAAAATTGAAAATTTGGACTGATGGTGGTGCTAGAGGAAAGATTATGGGGTCACCAAAATCAATAGGGTTCATCCTCTAGGGGTCATAAATGTGCACTGCAAATTTGAAAAGATTTGAATGAAAGCTATTCGAGTGATCACATAAAAAAAAAGGATCTGCAGCGGCAGCAGTCGTGGTAAATCTATAACGACACTGTCGTTCGGTGATATAAATATGCTTCTGACAACATTTTAGACGAGAAATAGGATATGCAAACGCTCTATCTTAATTCATATAATTCTGCAATTCCTAGTTTGACAGTTTGATCTGAATTTCATGAGCCAAGCACGCCACTTTGGCTGGATGGATTTGCATTAAGTTAAAATCAAGTTGCCTTTATGCTAATGAAGTACGGCGAAGCGCTGCACCAAACCCCTCCCTTGCCTGATAGAATTGTCAACTCTTTATACTCCATTTCAGAATCAGCTCGGTGGAAGTGGGCGGATTCAAAGGTCTGGACCCAGGCAAACCCCTCCCAACTTGCCGTGCCGCTTCCATCATGCACCGCGTGGCCGCATCTCCTGCTCTTCATAGAAAATGAATTGAATGCGGCGCGCTGCTGGACCTCGGCGCTTGCGGTGGAAATGTCCCTTTAGCGAACAGGCTAGGCCAGAAAGGCTCCACGGTGACTCCTGCTGCCTTGTTCCTTTGAAAATATTGCTACCAAAAAAGCTACACCAAGTAGAAAATGTTCGTCTCGCTGTCCCTCCCTTTGTTTTTTGTTTTTTATAATTTGGCACCCATAACGTTACTTACTTAGAGGTCAGGGTTAAAATGATAATACATGGTAATAATGTTGTATTATCAATGAAGTGCTTGCTTTCTGCTAAGTAGGAACCAGACAGATCAGCAGCAATGCCTTTAGACATGTTCGACATTAACACTGGAGGCAATGCCTATCGAACTTTCAAAATTGGCTGAACTAACCGGATATTAAATTCATCCGTGTAAAACGCAGTTAGGATAAAGCTGGACGAAGAAAGTTAGCATAAAAACACAGCATTCTAAACGTTGCATTTCACCAATTATGATTAAAAAAAACGTAAGCTAACGCCAGTAACGTCAGCTCCGAGCTCTAAATTCAAGCATTTCTCCATTCGCTTTGAACTAACGTTAGCTAGCTAACTTATCAGCTAACATTAGCTAGGCAGCAGCGCCAACGTGGTTGTTCTAGCAAGCTAACGTCAAATAAAAGTTAGCTAGCTAGATGTTGCTCGCACGAAATAATGCAAGGGATTATTGCGCTGTGTTTTAACCAATACCGGTCCCTGTGTTCAAATATATCCATCAAATTTTGTTAACTAATGCTAGTACCTTGTACCTACCCACCTGTCTGCCATGTCGAAAAAGCTCCCACCCTCTTCTTCTTCTTCACCCTCTTCTATTACTTTCAGACAGACTTGGACACTTCAGCGTGCTGCCCTCGATAGGTAGTGATAGGTATAGCCAGAGCTTAGCCGCAGAACAGTTCAAGGTTACTCAAAGTGTGCGCGCGCGGGCGTGTACGCACGTGAACGAGTATAAGGGAGAAAAAAACAGGGTTGTATAATGTATATCATTTTATTCATTTATTCTCAACTTGAATGACTGAGCTCTTGATTCAAGGCCTGACAGTGGGAGCGAAACCTGACAGTTTGTTGCATTTTACAGTTGTGAAACTATAACATGCAAAATATTAATAAATGTTCTTTGGACCTATTTGGAATTATTAATTATTCATATGCAAGTCAAACTTTTCAGGGTACATATAAACACAGTTTAAGATGTTCAACTAAACTACAGACAAGGAAGGCCGAATTACCAAACAGGCCTATCAAGTACTGGCCCTGAGGCCCAAAGTTCATGGGGGCCCCTCAAGAGGCCCCTCAAAATCTGACAAAGCAAGCCTCTGCTTCAGGGTTGCTGGGTTTTATATAGTTCAGTGGGTAAACCAATTGGGGGCACAAGAGCGACACAGGCACCCAACCTGCCATAAGCTACACTAAGGTAATAAGTGTCAGGTGCTTGGTAAATAAAGTGATTTACATCGCTTTACAGTCCTGAATGGGCTTTACAAGTGTGTTAGAAGATAAAGTAAATTAATTTAGCATATATTGCAACATTTGTTAATGTGGTGTAAGCCCTGTAGGGTATCTACAAGTGTTTAGTATAAACTGTACTCTGAACCAGTTGTAAGTTGTCACCCACTGTATTAAATACCAGCAAGATATTAAGTTAAGTTAGTATTCTTGGAGAAAAATCAACTAAAATAAAATCCATTCTAGCAGAACCAGAATGTAAACCTTGTTCGGTAAGAGTTCACACAAACATTTTATGGGCCCACAAATTCAGTGGCCTATTTGTTGTCTATGGAGCAGCCCCAGATTTTACATCAAGGTGACGTCACGAATTTGATGGTTCTCTGTGATTTCTAGCTTTAAAGGGAACAGTGGTGCATGTGCATAAACATTGACTGGACTGTCCTGGGGCAGAGGAATAACGTGAATTTTTAAAATGAGTGTCATTCCCCTTTAGATCTTCAATTCCATCCACATGAAGATTCAATTAGCAGATGGTCTCACCAGAGGGCGCTGTATGTCCAATGATCTCCTCTCTTACAACGAATGAAAAACCAATATAATGCAAAAGGCAGCATTTTATTTGTTAAAAAAAACCCAAAACAAAACAGTTTGCGTTAATCATGTTTAATTCTTCAATAAATAGCCTCCTGTAACAATGAAAAAATAGTGCTTTTTGAAAATTCCCACAGTAGAATGTCTCGTTTCCTTATATAAGCCAGAGCAGATTAAGGTTGTCAGTCTTCCACATTCACTGTGTGTCACCAAGCTTACATTACATTGTGTCCGGAGACATATGAGGTCTGAGCTGGGTCATTGAACAGCTACACAAATAACAAACGAGCATGCACGTGTACAGACAGCAGCTTAAAGGGATAGTTCTGATTTTTGGAACCCTAGCCCCATTTACTTCTTACCAGTGGTGTGGTAAGAAGTGGAGTCCTTTTCGCAGCGCAATCCACGGTGTTCCTGATACTAGCTCCGGCTAGTTAGCCACCAACGAATGCCAAGTAAATGGGGTCAAGCTCCTGTCTGTACAAGCTAACTGAAATCTACTCTGCAGTGCTCAGTTACCTCCTGTAAGCTTGTACAGACCGGAGCTTGACCCCATTGACTTTGCATTAGTTTGTGGCTAAGTAGCCGGAGCCGGTATGAGGAAAAGCACGGACTGTGCTGAGAAAGGACTCTACCGATCAACAACATCACTGGTTAAGTGGGAAACAGGGCTAACTTTAGGGTTCCAGAAAAATCTGAGCTATTCCTTTAATAAGGTCAGACGTAGGCCATTAAAGTTGAGGCAGACAGCATTTTGCAAAATGCAAGAGTGGAGGCAGGTTGATGTTTGATGAATTCATGTACAGTATATCATCATCATCATAACATTCGCGTCATAATACACTGACTGGGCAACATTATGGACAACGTTGTAGGGCAACATCGCCCCAGCGAGTGTCTCAACAACTTTGCACTGATCAGAGGTGCACAGGTGACACTTTTTGCTGACCAAGTACAAGTACAAGTAGTTTGAGTACTCACCGAGTACGAGTACAATGAGTACTTAAGTGCCTAATATTGACCTTTTTTTTTTAAAATTTATTTATTAATTTTTTACATCTACTTTATTCAGGAGAAAACTGCGATGGAAAACAGTCTTTTATACATTTTAAAAACATAATCTAATCAAATTCCAACCTCCTTTTTTATTTTCTAATTTGTTAAGATAAAAAATCCTTTAATTATCGTCCAACACCACTGCGCTAGCACTCAGTTCTTGGCATCTGTGGCATTGATCGGTACCAAGTACGAGTATTCGAGCCTGGTATCGGGCAGATACCCGATACTGGTACAGGGACACCTCTAATTACGATGCATATTTATGTTACCGAGATAAATCCTATTGTGTATTTTGTCATCTGTCTCCCTTCAATTCCTGTTTTCGAGAACATTATTCTTGTCATGTTGTCTACAAAGCTGCTGTTTTTCTTTTCTGGTGTACACGGTGTTGTTGTAAGAACACAAAACTGATTGAAAAGCAAATTCACTGTAACCAGCTACTTTGCATTACAATAATAGTAACATCAATTTGCGTTTTAGTATAAGGGGCCAAAATCCAAACATGATCTAAAAAAAATAAAATAATGAAATAAAAATAAAAAATATAAAAAGAACGTTGAACCTTGCATTTTGTAATCTAATCTATGTTTTTCAGGCAAATGCTCCATTTCAAACGAGAACATTTCAATAAATAAGACACATTGTAGCTTTTGCACAGTGTAAAAACATATTTTGGTTTTAAATTTTAAATGAACTCTCCCCACCAACAACAGCCTTTGACAGCTGGGCAAAACGAGTTTTGAATAAGTTGAACAACATTACATTCATTTCATGAAGAATCTTATTCCAGTCATTTGAGACCATCAAACAGTAAGACAATAAAAGTAAAAAATAAAATCCTTCACAGGCAATACAGTAGATCAGGACACTTGATAACAAAAACCTTTCAAACGGAGCAGTGTGGCACATTAACTTACAGAATGGCAGTGCTTTGTTAACATAAGAGTCTATAAATAGCATCAAAGAAGGAAACTTAACATTTGATGATGAAATTACATCAAGTCTTAAAACATGTGAATAAAGCCATTAAAAAAAGGGTCAACAGAACACAGTAGTATCTGAGGAATAGGTTATAATAATGCCCATTAGTAAGAGTACAAACTCGTTTGGGATTTCCCCCACTTGTGGTCGCTTTCAGGAGGCTTCATTTTCTTCTGTGGCTTTCTCTCGCATCTCATGCAGAACCGGCGTCAGGATTGCTTTCAAAGTCTTGTATAAAGACTGGCTGTTCTCTGAGGCTGTGTGAATC
>OMKL01102539.1:5615-22491 GCA_900302295.1 Parasudis fraserbrunneri | reverse complement strand
TGGGGAAAGATGTAGCCCATCAAATCTCTTGAACAAAATTAACAGTGACATGTTTTTCTTTATCAATTCAGTAAGACAATTTGGCTAAGGTATTGTCCCACTGCTCCCCTCAACCTGCGGGGGATTTCGGGGGGAATATGAGTGAAAGCCGGTAAGATGCATGCATGTGGGATCCGCGTGAGCCCATTGGAACCAGCCATGCCTGCTGATGTACCGAATCCACGATATTTAGCGCCAATCTAAAAAAAAATGGTTGTAGACATTTGGATTGATGAGTTCAACGAGATCATTCCAACCCAAATTCCCTGCATTTCTGAGAGGAACAGTGATGCGCAAAGTGAGCATTGCCAGGCACGTTTCCGTGGCACGTGTCTCTTTGTTACATAAGAGCGTGGACGTGCCCTACCAGAGGGCACAGAACTGTACCTATAGATATCAAGGCCCTGATATCAAGGCAAATTATCTTACAATAGCCTCGCATCCCTAAACCGGGCACCTATTATGAGTTTCTTTAAATCTTTCAAATCTGCCAAGCAATGACCGAAGCAGAGCCAATATTTTGGAGTGGTGGAGAGAACATATTTTCAGACAATGTCACAGATGACAGTGTACAGCTGAAAACGGCAGTAAAATCACTATAAACAGGCTAGATTCTTCGTTAAGGTGCCCGAGGATCTATTGCGCGCCACTTACGCACAGAGTGTGCCCTTGGAAATGCCAATTCCAAGTTAGATGAAGTGAATCCAGCCGTTCTCCCACTCACGCGGTGGGGACATCTTGAACCTGTGGCGCCGCACCTTGTAGTTGTTCCCATTGTTATTGTCCCAATACTCTTCCCCTCCAACGCAGTACTTAATGGCAAACTGTAATGTGCCTCCACTCTCAAGAAATGTCGGAGTGATGATCTTGAAAGAGAATTTGTCTGTTACACCATCACTTGAGTCGGGGACATATGATGCTAAACTATCCATAAATGTTATCCAGTTGTTGAGAGAATACCGCAGAGAGACGCTTTTCTCAAATGCCAGGTTCAATACACGCACAAATCCAGAAAGACTGGATTCGTCTGCCTCAACAGTCTCCAGTAGCACTTTAACTTCTCTCACTTTTTGCTGAAAGCCGGGTAGTGTACCTGGGTTTGTGAATTGCAGTTCCATGAACACGGAATTGGTAGGTGCCCGTGGGAACTTTGTGTCCAAATGGTTCAGGTGGAGTGGCCCTTTGGGGAATTTTGCCAAAATGCGCTCTGGTACCTCTGGCATGTCTGTATCATCAAAGTGCTTCACTGAGATGAGCTCAAGACCCAGGGAGTCGGCGAACCGAACCTTTTTCTCACTCGTTGGACTTCGGCTGCGGGAGATCTCTAGCTTCGCTCTCTCGGTGGGGGTAGGCAGGGACTTGCACCTCCGACGCAGATTTGGACTCTGTGGAGGTTTTAGAAAGATTTCCCTGCCTCTTGGTCTCTCGTCCACCACCGGGCACTCGATGGGCTCACACGTACCGTTCATCATGTCAAAATCCTCCCCATCTTCAAGCCTTGGGTTGGCCGCTGCCAAGCTCCCGAACAGGCCAGCTATACAGCTGTAATTCCTTGGGAGGCAGTTCTTGGGAGGCAGCATGACCACGACAGGGTGCACAGACTCCGTTTCCATAAAGTGGAAGAGTCCGTTCACTGCAGAACCGAAGTGGTCGTGATCGAAAGGACCGGTGAGTCAGAAGATGAAGCCGTCAGGTGCAGTGTCCCACACGGAGATAGGTGCCCTGGCTGCGTCACGATGTGACTCTATGCTGCTCTGGACCAATAAGCCAAGCTGTTGCAAGTGATCTTACAAAGAACAAATACTCTTTCCCTACAGAACAGTTAGTTACATTTTCATTCACAACAGGAAATAATTTTGCTTAAGAGAATAAAATGGGATTCCCTTACACCAGCTGCAGTGCGCACCGCTCGTCTACAGCAGCCTGTCACGTTTTCATATGCGATGCGTGTTGGTTCTCTCACAAAGGGTTGGGGGCTTGGGCAGAGCTTGGAGCTTGTGTGTATGCCTCAGTGGCTGCCTGTTGGAACACTACGTGCCAATTTGAACGTCCCAGCTTGGCCAGTAACCAAAACACCATTTCCTCTTTAAAGGCGATAATTGCAACGACTTCCGTTTTAGTTGCATCCTGTTATAGAAAAATTAATCCAAGTAGTAGGCCTATTTGACAGCGCGAAACATGCACAGGTAGTGTTTTTATGCTGTGGCAACTGGCAAGACAGGTGGGCCTGTTCTATTGTAGTCTATTCTATTCCATTTTATTCAGTGTGATTATGAAAAGTGATATAACAAATGCAAATATTTGACTTTTCATCACCCCGGATTACTGAGATACAGAGATTCAGCTGCAGCATGCGCGCATCGCCCCCTCCCGCTTTCCACTACGTCACACCTAGTCTGTCTGGTGGCCTCTAGGGGTTGCCATGACGACGGCGTTGCGTCTCCTCTCCGCTCTGGTCGTTCAGCAATCCTATGTTTTGGTTTTTCTGTTATAGCTAGCCTTTTTTTCATTTTTTTTTTCAAGCTGTGCAGTGAATAGTAGATAACATTGGAACACTGCTGTCGTTTAAGGTGATTGACTGTACCCGCAGTACTGCCTCAAAAGAACAGATGCATGTGGAACTCAACATGGTGGTGAGTGAACTGGGCAACAGGTTGGTTTGCTAACGTTAACGGTAGTATGACAATGTTTATCAGTTTTGTCTGTCTGAATACAATTAGTCTAACGTTAACGTTGCATTTTACACGATGAGTGACAATTGTTTTATTTAATTTCCTTGTAGATTACAACCTGCGCTAAGTAGCTACTTATTCCGTAATGACAACCTTAAAAGAATCTGACCAGATACCTGGTGAGGGGACAGATGAGAGCAGTCCAGCGGTGGTGGACACAGTATGGGACTGGCCAAGCTTGATGCCATGGAGGGACCACGTTGATGCCCTTCTAGATATCAGTGAGGAGACCTTCTCCAAAGACCAGGAGTCTTATGAGTACCATTGTCTCACAGTCACTGGTTGGGAGGAGGCTGTAAGTGATTTAATATTTTAAGTAGCCTACGTTTATCTAATTTGTCGTAATTTGTGGATATCTTCTTCCACAGAATGTTTAGAATGCCCATTTGTCCTCCATGTTGGAAGAAACAACGTGTTGTTGTAGTATGTGTTGACATAGCCTATGAGAAATATATCAACAAAAATGTAATAATTTGGTGTCTAATTGCTGGACCTTGTAAACGAGTTTCCAGTGTTTTGCCTACTCTACCACTGCACAGGAATTAGGCATTTTCTTTTGAAAGTGGTTACCAATGGTTACCGGCAGTCATTTTGGAAGAAAGACAACTATGCAAACATTCTATGCAAGGCCTCTATTGAAAAATAAGCAATGCAATGAATATGAGAGACAAGGCATTTCCCATTTTCAAAACATAGGCCTAGTGCTGTTGTGTTCATAGGAATATGCAGTAGAAAGAAGTGCAGTTCCCCCTCCTTTTTATTTGTGAAAGAGTTAATTGATATCTTTGATTGAAATAGATTATAGTAAATAGTATCAGGTTGATGCAAGTTACATGAAAATAGTGTCTTTTTTTTTTTTAGAAATAAAACAAAATAATATAATATTCTGAAAACAATTTGGTATATTGCTGATTATTGGGATTACCTAGTTAACCCATCTTCTATTTTACCACTGTATCACTGGGAATATTTTGTGTTGAAACAGGTTGAGGGCTGGGGCAGTGTTGCCCCGCTAGCCAATGTTTTTCAGGCTCAGAGGAGAGGGAAGAAGCTCAAGACTGGGGAGCTGGATTACCACTGTCTCCTGTGTGTGGACATGAAGCCCCCTGACTTAGATACTTCAGTTAACACTCCTGAGTCCTGCTGCAAGTCTCAAGCAGATCCCCAGGAGACAGCTGTAAACAAAGCCATCCCATCAAGCCTCCTGACCAGATGTTACAGTCAAACCACTAGATTGTCTCCAGAGATGGAGGTCCCAGAATGCCCTGCCCTCTGTGCCCTGCAGACAGCCACCCATAATCTCTCACTTCGAGAGAAGATGGTGGAGGAAGCATCTCTCCCTCAGCATCACAACCTGGACTCCAAATGCTCTATGATAAGGAACAGGCTGAGCAATTTTACACCTGCTATTAACAGCTTCACCGTTTTACCACCAGTCAAAACACCCTGGTCTAAACCCCAGAAGATCACTGGCCAGGCCTGCAATGGTGAGGCTCCCTCAGGACCCAGAACTGTGGAAGGAAAGACCTTAGAGGTATCAGAGGACAGTGCCACCTCTACTGGGGAGAGCAGAGGTGTTGAGAGAGGAGAGGAAACCACAGCAGTCACTGTTGCACACCCAGGGCTACCTAAGGGCACCTACAGTGAATCTCTCACCTTAAAGTACTGTACAAGTCAGCACAACCACCGCCTGTTATCTGCTTTCTGTGTGTCTGTCCCCAAGAGGTGTGAGGTACCCCTCTCCTCCATCAGTGACACAGTGCCGCGCACCAACCACCCCCAGGGAAGGCATCTCAAGCTGGCCCCCCGAACCAGCAGTGGGTACGGCATGCACAACAGGCCGGAACAGCCCCAGCTGCCCATTCTGTTGGTGACCAAGGTCCCCATGCCAGCCTCTGCTCAAAGACTACTGTGAACAGACTGTTGCCATGCATGCTCTCAGTCTGTGTGAGTGAGTGATTAAAGTTCATTTTCTGAGAGACATAGTTTATATGACCGAATGACATTAAAATAGAACTTGATGTTTGGTCCAGGTACAGTACAAGCGATTCTGAAATCACAGTTTGCAGACGGTTGGTTACTGGTGATTACATTTTTACCTCAGCCATAGAAAATCATGAGCAATTTCATTCCATCCATTTACACTGAATAGTGGATTCATAAATTGCAACTACATCTATGGCAATATTATGTATTCATGTTTAGAATGCCCATTCTTCCTCCATGTTGGAAGAGACAGTGGTTGCTATGTGCAGAACAACACTTACTATGAGTTGATATGTGATAAATAAGCTATAGAAGGTCTCAGTGGAATGTTTGATGTATTACTAGGGAACAGCTTGGACTACAACTAACTTGGTTATCGCTAAATGGTCAAGCTGCAAAGTAACAATTTGCTGTATCTTTGAAAATCTATGATCACAAACACATTTTACATCTCTATTTTAAGTTAGGGTTAGGCATGAAGTACCCAGTAAGGTTAAGATTAGGTTTATAAACTACTGGAGGTGAAATTATGTGAAAATAGGGAGTCCTGTGCAATGCCTGTATTTCATGGAGAGAGTATTTGGTTTGGTGTTTAAAACTTGATATAATCAATCTGGCAAAACCAATATTTCAGAGCATGGGCACACTAACAATATGACAACAGCCAAGTAGACAAGACTGACGAGGGAGAAAAAAGGTAGTTTGGCACTTTATTTCGCACAAGCCTTTATTTTTGTGCTCATTGCTGCCCGTGTTTTTCAAGCTGTTCCTGTTACCCAGCAACTGTGCAGCTACTTCATGAGGCTGTGGAACTGGCCTGGAATTCCTGCATTTTAAACTTTCAACATAAGCTATGGCTGTCAAGTCAGTACCCCTTTGTGCTCCTCTACAGCCTTTGGTTACACATGAACCATTGCCAAAGCAACTGCTTCACAATACAAAAAAGCATCAACTGGAAATGTAGTTATTTTACACATTTTAGAATTATACTATCTGCCATACAAAGTGTAATATACCCGATTCACAATTAGATGTCAGAGGTGACTGTATTGGTGTCAGAAGCAGGAGGAACCACTGGTAGATGGTCAGGTACAGTATGTATGCAATGGACTGGGGATATTTGAGCCAAACAATCATGCTTGGATAGTAAAATACAAGCTCATGACAACTTTATATCCAAGCCCTGCCAATTACTGGACTTGTTACAGGGATACTTGGATAATTGGCATTTGTTGATTTTAATGAGGAATGTCAACAGGCCATTGTAGGGAAACTGATGGACAAATGTATAAACCTTTTCCTACCAAGCTGAGGAATGTGTTGAAGAAAAATATTAATTATAGTTAAAATGTCAAAGTATATTCATTATATTACCTCTCAGGTGTTTTGTTATCAGCAATATTGTATTAAAATTAATTAGGTAGCATCATGTTAGATTGAAAGCACAGCCATACTAACCCCATTTAAGTTTTTAAATATTTACCTGAAACCGCATGTTTTTGTGTGCCTTGTGAAATGTCAAATAAAACCTTTTCTTGAAATGATTAAGTTCATGATGCTGTATTTGGATGTGTTCCTACATGCCATGGTTCACTTCACTAGCATTATGTAGCAGGAGCCAAGGGGATCTCATACTGTACATAAAATATGCTTCAATACTTAAGAGACAACTGACAAATGTATTCTTTTCCAGCAGTTTATTCAGAGCATCTGCTGCATATCTGACAAGGCAACCTTTATATCGGTCTACACATTTAGGCCACAGAAATACGACAAAGGCTGCTGAGAGAAGAAGAATTTGTCTTGGCAAAAAGACTGCATGCACTCTCTACTGAGAAAATAAAGCTCTTTAGTTGACACTTAAGCTATGTAGGCTATTATACAGTTTAAGCAAGGCCTCTTCCCAGCAATCAGATTCAAGAACCTTAGAAATTATAAGTAGTATTTTCAGAAAGTGTTGCACTTGAATTAACAAATGTAAATACTGTATATCAAAAGTCTTGAGTATTTTGGATCCAGTGCGAAAACAAGAGCATGTTCTATCTGGGCACAGTGTCATGTACATTCTTTAGTTTCTAGTTAATAGAAACAGTAATAGCGTTAACCGTCCATCCCCCCAAAAAAACAAACAGTAGTAGGGTATGACCAATGCTGCCTTTAACACAATACTGCATAGCATTCACAGAATCCAGACATGACCAAACAAATGTATGCTTTTAAATACTAAATCATAAAAGGCATTCTAATATTTCATGCAACAAAAAAACAATGTTATAAATACAAATACAGAATGGATTAAACATGCAAATCAAAGATAAATGCATTTTATATTTCGAAATTTAATATTCTTCAATCGGGACATGTTTCAAAACAAATATTCATTACACATTCTGATCATTTCCTTTCAGAACAGCAAAATAGTTTACTGTTAAAAATAAAATGATCTAAGACAAAACAAAAACAAAAAACACTTGTTTTAAGGCACCAACATAACCAAATGAAATACTCAAGGCCTACATCTCAATGTCCCATAGATCAAAGTGTGACTGGGGTGCCTGTGCAAATGAGGTAACTCAGTGTAACATTAGTGTGAAGAAACAAACACATAATCAAACAGTGGGTTTTTCAGTAGCTTGTACAAGAGATAACAGCATGTTTTCCATTAATAAAGGATCAAATACAGTAGAGTTCACTTCAACAGGTGTTTATAGTGTCTGGAGCAAGTAGTCAACACATGGTGTACAATCACAATCCTCTCAGTAACCGAAGGGTCGCTAAAGCTACATCTAAACCTCCTGGAGTGTTTCTGTACAGGAATTGTATCACTTCAGCACCAAGGGCTGCTACTGTATACACTTTCAGCCAGCTAATGAATAAGTCAAAGACGATGACAGCCTAGTCTTACTGACTCATAGTAACTCTGCTTAGCAATTGAGGGTGGCCCACAGACAAAAGGGGGATTACACAAGACCACACGTCACAATCACATTTCAAAAACAGGTGTGCGACAACTGGCAGAATTCAGCTTAGCATTTTACGACTAACGTGCCACATCTAACAGCCTGTGATCTCTCTATATAGCTATACGACTTACGGTAGGCCTCAGAGGTATCTATAACGGCTTTAATCAATACGTTGTACACACTTGCAGGTTTTAAAGGATTTTGGTTTGGTAATGTTTAATCTTATTGGTTTCTGCAATGTTCTAGTGTTTAAACATCCATGTCCAAGGTGCAAAAACTGCAGAATACTCATCATCATAAAGTTCACCATCTCACCACTGACAATGCCATGTTGTAAACAAGGCAGGCATCAAACACAAAAAGCTGGGAGTTAAGAGGTGATTATGAATCTTACCTCAGTGGTCACTAGGGTGAAAACGTCACACACTTTTCCAAAAATGTAGCAGCGGGATGATTTGCTAGTACAGAAAAATACTCACAATATTTGTTTATTCTCTTACAGAAAGGTTTGGAATTGTTTTAATATGACTGAATGTGACATATTAAAGTCCATGTTTGACAGCCTTTTCTTATTCACATCTACAGCTCAAACCATTCAATGGTTTTAAGTTGCCTCCAAAGCCATTTCCTAGGTGAACAATGTTGTAATTAAAAGTCTATCTAAAGAACTAACCATCTTGAACTAACGGGGACTAACGAGACTAAAAAGACCAATGGAGAGTTACCTGTCATTCATAATTTTTCTTTTATATTTTAAGTTGCTAGTAAATTACTGACGACAAAGAATGGTTGATTAAGTTGAAAAGAACCATTTTGTGATAGAAAAATGAATTTTTTCACTTAGACCAGCTTCTACACATGTGCCATACAGTGGTTTCTGCCAGTTCTTAAATACCATAGCAACTACTCACTGCGCAATTCCTAGCCTTTTGGCAGAGATCGTGATTATTTAAAACTTCTTTAAAACTCACATTTCACCTCAAGATGCAGTACATTATAATTTTACTCAACATAAAATCACATCACATTTAATTATTTTCTTTGAATATGTTTGTTTTGTAGCAAGTAGGTTCGTTGTTGTTTAGTGTTACGGATTTCCCCATTCAAAACTACTGATGTGCTCCATCTCCTCATTATATAGATTGGCTGTGGTCATACAACCATACATTTGGATTCGATGTGTAACTGAAACCATTTTTGTTACTGCTAGTGTGTACGATACTCAACCGTGACAGTGCTAGTGCTAGTACTTTGAGATGAAAGAGTAAACTGTTTTTTTCTTCTTCTTTTTTTTTTTTTTAAGACAAGATACACGTTTAGTATGTAACCTTATGTGCAAATAAATATGTAAACTGGCAGAGGAGTTGATAAATCATGCCCATTGAGCTAATAAAGTGCAGCTGAGCAATCAGGGTACATGTTTGGAAATGCTCTGGACATGATGCCTCCAAAAGGAATGTTCAGAGACTTGCTGAAGTTTGTTCGCCAAGACTGACTTCACCTGTACCGGTACAGAGTGAGGACTGTATAGGTTGATGCCTCCTAGAGAAGCTGACACCAGAAACCCATTCTGCTGGGGGTGAGGCAGCAGCACTGGGAGGCCTTCAGCTGTTGGGTTTCTCAGGGTGCTGAAAGAGAGCACACAGTTCCTCACATGTCTGGGTCTCTACAGAACTGAAATGGGACTCCATATTCCATGCTAGGTCAGCGGACAGGAAATCATCCATGGCCGTCTGGGTTTCGTTGCTTGTCAGGAAGAGGTGTCCAAGGCCCTCTGCCTGGCTGGTCACAGTTTGCGTCTCTGTGCTGCTCAGCAGCCTTGCATGATCATTCTGGGGGGCATGGGGCTGTGCGGAGAGGGATGGAGGCAAAGGGGGTATATCTGTCTGAGTTTCTGTGTCTGAGGACTCCGTGCTCATAGAAAAGCTGGACTGGTGCAGGATGTTGCCCAGGGGCATGTGGCTTCCAGCACTCAGCAAGAAATTTAGGTCAGTCTGGGTCTGGGTGTCAAACATTTCAAGCTCCAGGTCGCTGGCCTGGGTTCGGTTCGGGCCCTCACTGTGGTCCAAATCATCCAGCAGGAGGAAGTCTGTCTGTGTCTGGATATCCAGAGATTCCAGTGGTGTGTCAGCGCCTAGACCTCCCAACTCGCTCTCCTCTGTCTGTGTCTGGATGTGCACAGCATTCAAGAATGCTTCAAAGTCAAAGTCAATGCCAGTATGCTGCTCTTGAACAGAGCCCAGGCCTGGCCCACAGCCTGCCGAGGCATCAGAAAGCACTTGGTGGCCCGACATGCTGTCAGACAGAATGTTCTCCAGGTCATTGAACAAGGCCATGGTCTGGGTCTGGTTGTCCGCCACACTGTTGGAGTTAAGCTCACCAGTCTGCACCCCAAAACACATGCCTCCTGCTGACTTCTCGTCCTCATACAGACTGTTGCCTGATCCAGCGAGGGGATCATCTAGGGCATCTGCCAGAGCTGTCTGGGTGGAAACAGTGAGGGAGTCACTGTCAAACAGGTCGGAGCACATGATGGCCTGGTCCATATGAGCTCTCGCCTCTGATTCTGGCTCACTCAGTGGGCAGGTTGTCTGGGTCTGTCTGGTTATATAGGGGGAGGAAAAGGGGGAGGAGCAGGGCATCTGGCTGTGGCAGAGGTTGTCTGTCTGAGCCCCGATAGTGGATGTGTTTTTGGCTCTGGGGGAGAAGGTCTGGGTCTCCACGCTGACTGGTAGCAGGACCTGAGCACTCACACTGATGTCTGTTTGAGCGCAGGATGACACTGATGACTCCCCCAGGGAACACACTCCCATCCCTACACCAACGCCTCCCCCTACAGGCATTCGGGACAGGCAGGATATGTCCGTCTGAATGTTAGTGGAGGTGCTCCTGCCTCGGTGGCCTCCAAGACAGTTGGCCGGGTCTTCAGAGCCCACAGGCTCCAGGCTCACCTGCACCCCTGTGCTGATAGGTCCATGGCTGGACCGAGAGGCAGGCATACCGTCCCTGAAGCCCAGAGTTTTGGCATCCAGCTGGGATACCATAGCACCCATAGCCTGAGGCAGGAGGTGGAGGGTGCTGAGGGAACCCTGGCTGTCCACCGCCAGCACCACAGACCTCAGAGCCCCGCTTTCTGTAGATGGGAGAAGAACAGGCAGGTGGGCCAGCTGCATGACTGGCACATTGACCAGGGCCATCTTGGGCTTGGGCAGGAGGAGTTTGTGGAGGCTCCTTGGGGGGTCTGAAGAGTGAGCTGCTGTAGCAGAGGAAAGACAGCCCTCCGACAGCTCCCTACCAGCACTCCTGATCTGATATGTTGACTCACTGGGCTTGACCTTCACAGAACCACTCATCAATTTCTCGATCTTCCGCTTTTTCACTGGGGGAATTCTGAAACACACAAAGACAACAGTAGATACAGACTGTGAAAGTAACAGCCAAGTTCTTTATCAACACTGACCCAAGACACAATATTAAGTGTCAAATCTATGCAACTCTGTTGGGCTGTGTGAATACCTATGTTCTGTAGGGACTTCGTGGCCTGTCCTGTAGATATGAGACAGTAGTGCAGCCCTGCTGGCATAGGGGCAACCACATGTGCAGCGGTATGTCTTCCCACAGTCCTCTACATGCCTCCTCAGGTCCCACTCTGTACTGTAGCCATTGTTGCATTTGGAACACTTGTGTTTCTTCTCTGCATGCATCTTCATAAAGTGCTAGAATAAAGCAGATGAAAGGATAAAGAATATTGTATGCGCCCTGTGAATACCTCATGTCCAATTTCACAGTCTTTTATTTGTTTACTGGAAATTATTGGTGTAGATGACAATCATCACCCATGTGTGGAAAATGTTTCATGACCTTAGGACCAAACAACTGGAAATTAATTGGAAGAGAAAAAAAAAAAAAAAGGGAAACAAACCAACCAGTACGCTAATATCAAAGACCAAAGATCTTTAACTCAAGGTTAGCCACTCTGCCCCTAGTGGCAGCTCAAGGCCAGTTGAATTGATGAAAGACCGCTTCGCATCTATGACACTATGTGTTCCATCTACAGTACAGTGATGCTATTAAAGACATGCAACAGGCAAAAACTGTGACCAACCTAAAGATGAATATCTTTACTGTTATATGTTATTGTATCAGGATGATATTGCAATGAAATTAAAATCTCATGAAGATCTCCAATATTTAAGGGGATGTTATTTGAACTATTTGAGTTTTGGTTTCATATCACACTTTACATCATCATGCAGTTAAATACAATTAACAGCAATTAGATTATTTATCTTTTAATTTTCCATTCATGAACGGATATCATGATCGATATCGGAAAAAAATGATATATGATTATAGTGATATTCATTTCTTTCATATCGCCCAGCCCTACACTAACCCTTTTCACACATGCAACCTTTTGCATAAATGTTGGGGAACTTTTCCCATTTAGGCTTTGTGTGTAAGTGATAAGTTCCCAATTAAGTTCTGTACCGACCTTACACATGAATAAAGCCGCAACATTAACAAGTTACACAACCACAGCGTCACTCAGACCAGACAATTGAAAGACTAAAGAACCTGATGTGTTGCACAGTGTGACCGTCCCATAGATATAGGATAGGTAATAAGCACCATCCTTGCTGGGGGACCTGATGACACTTGTCGCCGCGGACACAATCCTTGGCCTTACGCATTAGTGAACCGAGATGATGTGTGGGTTGTGGCAGTTGGATAAAATAATGTTTAGAAAACAAACTGCTTTTGCCATTGGAAGAAGTAATCTTAAAAAGGTATCCAAAAGAGTTTTTCTTGTAAACAACTAGCTTTTGTTTATATTCACATACAAGCCGAATAAATGTCCTACCTCATATAACCTTTGCAAAGTCCATTTTTGCTGTTTTCTTTGCTCTCGCAATGTTTATATCCCGTCCACATTTAAGTCCAGGTAAAGCAATAATAAATGTGTGTTCCGAGTTTGTCACACAACAGAAAAATGTGTTATTAACCACCCAGCCAAATTTGAATGATTGAAAACATTGATAACCGTTATAAAATCCAGCTCAAAAACAGCTCATCTGGCTGCTCAGACCATGTCTCAGGATTGTAGGGGCACGGTCGGATCACACTTGATTGACAGCTCCCTTTCAGCTCAAGTGCTATTTTATTTTCCATTTAATCACTAAAACATGTTGCTATTAACTACCAAATCTATCAAAAGTGCCCTACTGCTAGCTTGACTAATCGACCAACTAGCAAATTAGGTTAGACCACCCAAATCTGTGTTTTTATTTAGCTGTACCTCCTGGAGTGTTGCGTGAATTGTTTTAGCATTTTCCATTCACATACATGAAATGGTTAGCATTAGCTTTGTTATGCTACACTTCTGAGCTACATATCAACTGCAGGAGAACCATGCCATTATATAGTGTTAGGGGAGGAGTTATGCTAAGGATGGCTCCAGTGTCATCGAGCCATGATTTCAGGCCCGCCCAAAAAATCCAGAACACAAAAATGGTGAAAAACAGTCTAACTACATAGTTCACAGTCTTTTTACATGTTTTCAGCAACTATTTTCTAACATGTATAATCTCTGAATTTGCTTCACCCAGACTTTAAGATTTCCTTTTGTTCAAGTTGTTATGAGTCTGACCTCCTTTGATTGACAGGCATTTAACTTGTTAAGATTTCAAGGAAGATCGCATAGATCAATCAATTTCAAGCACAAGGGCATGTTTTCACGCCTCCAGTGTACTATGTCAGCCCCGGACTCGCCGCTTGTACATCCAATTTCATCAACTAGTGGTAAAAAACTCCACTGGATGCCTTTCAGATAATGTTATATGTGGCCATCTTTATTTATTTAGCAAAGCTATTTATGATAATTTGATTACTCTCTTTACCATTCTGTAACTGATAAAGTTTCAGGGAGTGCAGGCTTATCGCTACTTGTCCACAATATCCAGCCATAAGCCTTTCGGTGTTCCTATTGGTCGCTCACCAAGATAGCCTTGCAGCACCATCCACACTGCACGACTATGCCCCAAATTTCTGACACTGCCAGAACTCCGTCAGTGGTGTGGATTGACACATATCTGCTGTCTGTGACCCTGTTACACTGAACAACCCAAGTCAGCCGACCATCGTTCACGATAAAAGATTTTGCCCGTGACGAGTACATTTTGTCTGGGAGGGGCTGAAGACAGACACATTTGCTCAGGGTGTGTGCGTGTGTGTGCGTGTGTGTGCGTGTGTGTGCGTGTGTGTGTGTGTGTGTGGGGGGGGCTTTAGTGTGACTCATACTGAATATGTAGGCATGGACTCATGACTAATTTGGAGCTATGATTCTTACTTGTTTGACCAGAGAGAACTGAGAGAAGGGTCTGTTCGGCCCCCTGGGACAACCCTCTATTGGACAACAGTACAGCTTCTGAGAGCCCTTCATCTCCTTCCTGATAGTCGGGTTGATAAGGCCATCCTGAGATTGAGACAGAGAAACAGATTAAAAACATGTGATTAGCGTCAGTAAAGTCCAACAAAAATGTATTTGTTTTTTGTCCAGTTTTTGACATGTAGGCTTATTCTTTATTAAACTGAACAGGTAAAACATTTTTTTTTCATTTATCCTACAAAAATGATCACCCCTAGCTGAAAAGGTAACATAAATAAACCCTTTTTGCAGGAATGCCGTTGCATTCTGCCTGCCTGGTGCGTTATCCTTGGATACGTATCTGGTTCCATTGGTAAAATGGAAATGGACTGCATTTATATAGCGCTTTTATCCAAATCACTTTACAACTTATGCCTCACACTCACCCATTCACTCACACCGAAGGCGGAGGCAACCATGCAAGGTGCCAACCTGCTCGTCGGGAGCAGTTAGGGGTCAACTGTCTTGCTCAAGGACACTTCGACATGCTGCCAGGAGGAGCCTGGGATCAAACCGGGAACCTTCAGATTACCAGACAACGGCTCTATCTCCTGAGCCACTGTCGCCCCCATTCCATGTAACCCTACAGTGACTGGCATTTATGTTCACCTGGTAATTGATTAGTCCTCCTTTAAGTAGGGAATGTACCCCTGTACACACTGCTGAAGGACGGAGGACTGAAAACGTTTTGTGCAGACAGATGGACAATGAAATAATCTGGAATTTTTTATGGAGTACTACCCCCTCTTTAGAAAACAAAAACATAAATAAACGTTCATTTTATAATAAATACAATTTTGCTTAATGACTCAGTGGTGTGAATGCTGACAGTACAACAAAAAAGCCAGAACTCTAACCTTTCAGCTACCATACCTAATAACAGGTAATGAATGAATCAGTGCCGATTTTCAATGTTAGGCCAATGGTTGTCCAGTTTTGCCAAGGCTTAGCCAATTAAACCGTATCAAGGCCATCATTCACATGACTTCTCTATATCAAAGTGCATTGTGCATTATCAAAGATATTTCACAGTATCAGGTGAAAGCCACATTTGTGTCCATTTAACATGCCGAGTTTAGAAGGGTTGTGTTGAAAGTTAATTAGTTTTAGGTCGACAACACACTGCGCTTTCCAATATGCTGCATCACTGCTCTCCTAGCGATAATAGGATAGCTTTGCTGAAGCAGCTGTCAGTAGCACACTACAAAATCAATGAAAGGCGTGATGCTTGCATAAGAGAACAGCAGCACAGACACAGAGCTGGATATGCCCTCTACAGGGTACAAACTAGAGAGACCAACGGATCAAGCTGCACAACCGTCATTATTAGCATCACGCCATTCCAGTGGTCAAGGTCACCTCCATCTGTTGCACCACTGGAGGGAGCAGACTAGCTAAGGCTGACAAACAGTCTCATTTATAACACAGCCAACATAATGCAAAGGAAACTGAAGCATTGCTCCGTCAGTGAATTGATCTTGCAGTAGGCCGCCCTCGACTCCGTCACCGCTGCCACTGGACTACAGGCTGAGGTTTGCCAAAGCTCAGTTTTGTGCTTAGGTTAATTCAATCAACAGATCTTATCCATACAAAGCTTGTGGCTGTAGCTAAAGAAGTAGAGGAGCTGATTAAAATTAATTGTCTCCTCTAGCACAGAGTCAGACCCTTTGAGCCCATTGTGAGACTTTGGCTAATTATTTCAACTTCCTAAAAGGCTGTCCAAACACAATAAATGGTGTTTTCCCCTTGTTACCAGGCAGTGCGTTCTGGGCAGGACTCTATGCAGTTCAAACCAAAGAATCACACTAACTAACCGTATCAACATACTGAATGGTGAGCTGAGTATGTGGAAGATTGCATTATTACCTTACTCTTACTCTCTCTGCAAAACACTAAAAACATATACAGAGGTTGACTAGCAAGCAACTGTGCAGGCAGCAACACAGTTACAGTGGATCCAGTATAAACAGGCATGTAACATCCCATAGCATATCTCATTCTGCCAACTTGACTTCATGAATATTGCAGACTCTGTGTGTGCGAGGGCAAGGCAGTTAAGCCTGTGCTTTCCTATCATGCTGACCAGGATATCATTACCACTGCTGTCAGATGCCTTTGTGATCCTTGATGGCTACTGCTTTCTACTTTTCCTTTCCCCGCATCCCTTCCTGCATTAGAGCCATGGCGGTGTTGCATAGCACAGTAAGTATTCTTCTAGCTGGGTATGAGCCACATTAAGTGCTTGTAAGTCCTAATTCAAATTCAAACATTCACCTTTTCAACAAAGACCTAAGTCTTTTGCAGGACAAAAGGCAGCCTTCCCAGCAAACAGTGCATTCATGTGGGGCAGATTGGAATCACTATGCCTCCCACGGAATTGCTGAAACTAGTAACGTCAGACAAGGAGGACATGGACAACAGGGTGAGGGACACATTTGTACGATTGCCCTGTGATTACTGTTCATGATGGTAGGGTAAATCACTAACGCTAGCTGTGGAAATGAGCAATGTTGTCAGTAGTGCAAGCTCAGTTTTACATTTAATCCAATCAACAAACTTTATCCATAGCTCATCCACGGGAGTGTGGCTCTGATAACCATTGTATGCTGATAACTGGCCAAGCTAACATACTAGCCTGATGACAAACCAGAAAGTAATAGGTTTTAACCATAGAATTAGCCTGTATTCATAGTATTCTAGTGACGTTTTTTTTTTTTTTTTTTTTTCCC
>OMKL01102533.1:0-21132 GCA_900302295.1 Parasudis fraserbrunneri | reverse complement strand
GGGGCCAAACCCAGTTTGAAGTTGCCATCTTACAAGCTTCTGGCTTTTAAACAGGATTAACGCATTACGAGGAAAGCATGCTTTCACGGTCCTGGCCCAACGCCAGTTTTTGTCTTGCCACTGATGTTGAGTAAACGCTGGTGTGTATTCTCATGAGTGGCCGATTAAAATGGATTAAAACCCTCTGGTGGTGTATTATACGTATACACCAAAATATTCCTACTGCTTTGTATTATTATATTCTGGCTTTCTTGGTCTCTGTCAACACAGACACATGCGTACACACGTGTACACACACACACACAGCAAAATTCTTGCTTCTGTATATATTATCAATTTCTAAGTTTGCTTTCTGTTTGCCCAAATTCTCTTTTGATGAAAACTAAATTGAAATGACATCTTCTGTGTATCTCCAGGCCTTCATCGTGACACTCCCAGTGTTCCTCTGTACACCGAAGACTGGCTATCCTATCCAACGGATGGTGACATCACCTTCCTTCCAGACTGCAATAGAGAACGTTCCGGAATCTGCAACCTCTCCGACACCTGGGATTCTACCACCTCCTCCTCTGAAACCCCTCCCTCAGACAACACCACCTTCACCGCCAACCAATCGAACAACCCCTTCCTGATCCCAGCTCCGCCCATGTTGGTTCCTCTGTATACTGACTGGAACAGTGCTATGGCTGCCTGGGGAATGGCCTGGGAAGCACACGTGTATGGCATTGGATGCGTTTTTGCTATGGTGACCCTGGCCTCAGCACTCAACCTGCTGTGTCTGCCCCTGCGGTGTCCATCTGGATGTGGCTACTTCGCCCTGGTCAGTCTGTTTCTACTGGCTGCTGGCTGTACAAGAGCTTTCTCTCTCCTGTATGATGCCTATGGTCACCAGGACCGCCTGCCCTCCACAGAAGCCTCCCTAATGCTGTACGAAGCCCCATTCCCCTGCCTGACAGCAGCCTTTGGCCTGGTCTTTCTCCTCCTCTCCATGCGCTCCAGGATGCAGCTCTCCTACTCAGCGTTCCAGAGGCCCTGCTTCCTGGCTTGTTTGGTGCTTCTGCACTTTGCCGCTGCATTCGGTCCAGTGACACTAGTCAAGATCTACCAGCAGAAGCCACCCCTCTGCCTCTTTCTCTCACTCATCTCCCGGGGAGCGTTTGTAGCACTAGCAACATTTTTGTCTGCTGCCTTTTTTGTTTTCTACATCTACGTGCGAGCAGACTCCAAGCACATTTACCACCTGAACAACACATCGCCAACACCTGCCGAACGTTACAACCGCTGCCCATTTGCTGAAAGCCGGGACTGGGACCGCGCAGCAGCGACAGTATGTCTTTCGGCACTCTTCTCTTTGGCATGCGCCGGATTGCAATTATATGCGATGCTCAATGCTATGGGCCTTGCTGGGGGAGAAGAGGTGTTCCGTCCCTGGCCTTGGTGGGCGTTCCAGTTCAGTTGCAGAGTGTGTGAGCTTGGGGTTTGTCTCACCCTTGCCTTGGTGGTAGCTCAACCAGTCTACTGCTCTGACCATCTCCCGGCTGCTGGAAGCTGCTGGACTGAACTGTTGTCAGCCAAGTCACCCATCCTGCCAGGGAGCTACCAGTGGACCTTGAGTCAGCAGGAAAAGCTGGCCATTGTCGACACTGTTGGACTTGGAGAGACAGAGTGCCTTCCTCTCTACACCTTGGTGGATGAGAGGCTCGGTAGTAGTCTTAACGGCCTGGATCTCCTCTACCACAGCAACCGGGCCTTGGCTTACCGAGACCTCGACCTGGATCTGCCGGGTTCAGGTAAACCAGAGGAGGTGGGAAATGGAGCGATATCAGGTGGATCCTCCTTTACCAGCGACTCCAGTGCAGACCTGCGGCCACCCTCGCCCATCAACCTGCGTCGCAGCATAGACGAGGCACTCTTCAGTGAGGCCCTCTTTCCAATGAGCCTCTTTAGCCCATCCAGGCCCTTTCGCTGCAGTGACCTATCAATCAACACCCACAGTACGCTTCCCAACGGTGGCCAGGCTCTCCGTGAGACACTCTCAGCTGACCCCGGCCTGTATCGGACCTCCTCCTGCGTGGAGATGGCCTCCCAACCCCAGCCCCTCGGTGGGGACGCTGTCCTGGGTGCTCCACCATCTCCCTCCCTGTCCACTTCCACCAGCTGCTCGTCACCTGAACGCTGGAGGGGTAGCTCCTCTTCCTGCTCCCTCTACAGGCCCTCTCTAGGGGGATCCTCGCTGGTCCTCTGCCCTAGTCCGGAGAGACACGGTCAACACCCTCTCCAAGAGGGGGGTTCAGGTCGCGCGGCGTCCTCTGGCCATCAGAGTTCAGACCCGCAGAGACATTATCACACACTGGGGTCGGCCTCACAGGAGAGTCTGGACCTGGACATGTCCTCTGAGGCTGACCGGTCTGTACAGGAGGAGTTCATCAGTGTTTGCAGACAAATTGATGCTTTGAGTATCTGCAGTGAAACTATAGACTTGTAAAAGGACACTCTCGTCGATGAAGGGCTACAGGCTGATGACTGTTGCTGGCATCTAAAGGTGTTGCAAGTTAGGAGTCCAATTTGTTACAGCCTGTTTGAGCGAGTGGTAGATTTTAGAATGGTTATATGGTGCCAAAGGTTTAATGAGGATTTGTTGGTGAGCTCTTGAAGATGGTCTTTTCTTTTTATCTAGGAGGGTTCAAGTGCCACAGAATGTCATAAGCCAAAAGGTAATTTGTAAGTGACTTTTTCATGTTTGATAATGGATGTTTGACATTTGATATTCTCAAAACAGCTGTGGGTTTCCCAGAAACATTTGACAGAAGGGGAAAAGGCAGGAATTCATTTGTACAAATGTTTGTATTGCATTCCAATAGATAATACTGTGAATTAAGCACTTATTAATCAAGACTACTGATATTAAGTCATACTCTCTCAATTTCAATAGAGTAAAACTGTCAGTCAATATTATGTTGTTCCAATGAGGTAAATGTAATAAGTTTGTCAACTTATAAACATTTTAGAAAATAATGTCACTCACATCAATGGAGTAGCTGCGCAATAGTGACCTCTACTGGCAGAACCCATCCATGTTCATTCTCCTTACTAAATCCCTGATATGACCATCTAGGTCAGTGGATATGACGAACCATATGAGAACGTCGGTTTGATGTTTTCAGATGAACAATGTCTTAAAACCTAATTATCTAAAGATGGTAAGTTGGAGTGTTCTGTACATTCATAGTTTATGACAGTAGAGGTTGAGTTATTTCAGTTGATGCCTATTCACTCTGACTTTATAATTGACTTTACAACTGCATACACACAGGCAGGCCAAACAAATTCAAAACAGACATGTTTTTTCATCTCAAGGGTTCAATTAAGCACCCATACATTGTGCTTTTGGAACTATTGCTATGACTCCACACTACAGAGAGCATTTTCTATGACCAGGTTACTAATTTATTTGTTTAAACGTATTACTTTTGTCTCAATACCCGGTTTAATAAACATTTGTTTGTAATTTTGCTTCTCTTTTCCTCACTGCTTTGATGCATCATCTAATGTACCATAATGTGACAATTCATAATTATTAAGAATCAAGACCATACACAGTTTGACTTTTATTCATTCTTTTTACAATACTGAACAGCAAAAGCAACCTCATTTTGTTGAGTACCCTATTGTAAACAAGGCATGTTCTAAATCAGTGAGGATTTTCTCAAGGGGATAGTTCAGGTTTTTAAGATGCCAATCGGATTCATTCAAAAAAAAAAGAAAAAAAAGAAAAAGAAAAAAAGTATTTCAAACCATCCAAAAAGCACTTGCTTCAGCATGGTGTTAGGGAAAATACTGGAAGGTGTCATAAATATAGACTGATTGCTTAGATGGTCTGACAAGATTTCAAGTTCATAAATCACACAGGCTTCTAAAAAACCTGAACAATCCCTTTAAGTGGGTGACTGAAAACAAGCAGCAGCCATTTCCAACTGGATAGAGTATATGTATATAATTCTCCATACATCTTCATGTACATTTACTTACAATTCTGGTCAACGGAAAGAGCTGTTAGTCAGGTGGACCCTCTAGAGGGCCAAGTACATTAGCACAATACAGGAAGTATACGCACTCCTACAGTCTGGACGCAAGTTCTTTTTTTCTCCCAGGATGGCAACGGGTTAACCACACTCCAATCTAATTTCATTGGTCACTTGGTCGCCCCAACTGCTTCTTCTGGTCTACAGCTCTCTGGCACCTGTTTAATGCCATTATGAACCTCATATTGTCGTTGATATACCTACCCATGCATTAAAAGAATGTTCCCAGCGAATCTCTTCAATATACATCAATACTGTCCTGTCAGAACAGTCTTATGTTTGCAGGTTAAGTATTTAATGTTTGCCATTTGCCCATTAGGCCACCAACATCTTATCAACCAAGGACTACCAGTATCAACCAGGAAATGCTCACGTGAAAATCGTATTTCAAGTTGATAAATCTATTGATCTATGCACGAACACCATTATTTTTTCAGCGAATCTCTTAGTTACAACAACATTGTGTAAGCTAAGCAGGGTAGTACTGAGATGAAGTATTTCCAATGTTCGCTATTTGGCGAAACAAGACTGCTGCGCTCTGGCCAGAAATCACATCACTCTCACTACAACACAACTCTATACGATGGTGGCCTAATGGGCAATAGCGAACATTAAATACTTAACCTGCAAACATAAGACTGTTCTGACAGCACAATATTGATGTATATTGAAGAGATTCGGTGGGGATTTTTTTTTTTTTAATGCATAGGTAGGTACATCACCAGCAGTTCACTATGGCATTAAACAAGTGCCAGAGGGCTGCGTAGACTAGTAAAAGCCATTGGGGCATCCAAGTGACCAATGAAATTAGTTCGGGCGTGGTCAACCCGTTGTCATCCTAGGGGAAAAAACTCACGTCTGGGACATCCTAAAAATCACATCTGGCAAAAAGGACATCCATTTACGAAAAATGTTAGAAAAGCTTATTCCTACATAAGCTGAATGATAAACACGTACAGCCATGGTGTTTCAAATAAGAAAAAGAGACGAGTGTATAGCGTCGTGCACATTAATGCATTTCCAGGGTGTTAAGACTTTCTGTTGTGTGCAGCCTTTGTCCATCCCCATTTCAAGGCATATCACTGGTAAAAAGAAAAGGAACAATTCAAGTCTGTGGTAATTGGACAACCTACGCCACAATCTGTGAGAGGACAGGACTGAATGAATGACTAGGTTGCAGGCGGCTTAAGTTAACGAGCTAATTTTGGTTTTAGAATTACAAAAGAAGAGTGTCAGAGACTATGTCTATACACTTGGCAGTACGTACGTATGCAATTAGAAAAATGCAGAATATAAATACAGCCATGTTGAGGCTTACTGAAAAAGAAAGCATGCATATCAAAAACCCCATATGCTTTAGTTTAGCAGTCCCAGAGACTGTACAGCATTATTATAAACTCCTCGTTTTTCTAAAAGTGATTCAATTCTGGGCAGGGAAAATCTATTCGGAACCATCATTGATTGACACACTTATGCTTTTTTTTTTTTTTTTTTTTTTTTTTTTTTTTTTTTTTTTTTTTTGTCTTTTGAAGATCCCTGATCTACAGCCAAGTCTAGCTATTGGTCCCTTCGGTGCTCAACATAAAAACACTAAGCATTGAGATGGGCCACCGGTTATTTGGTTCAACACATCTTTGAAGGGTATATGGATGGCCGCAGTACGGAAGACTACTTTGGCCTTAGTATCATCTACCGGGCGTATGTGACACTTTGGGGGATACAGGAATTGATCCATCTCAAACTCGGCCCACCCTCTTTTCTTCATCCTCCACTCACAACGGCCGCTTTGCTTTTTGAAAGCAACGGTTGTGATTTGGAGGATTTGGAGGAGTATGAGATGGGTCAATTCCATGCTATATGGTGCCACAGTTATAGTGACCCTCAAGACCCTTCATACCCTTCATGAGTCTTCAGCCGAGTCATAGCTAAATAATTTTTAACTAAACATGATAGGCTACCCTTCTCAAAGTAGCTCATATTTGTAATGCTTCACAAACGCAGCTAACTACAACAACATAGATAAAAAGGAGGATTGCCACGATACACTTGCACACTGGACATAGCGAGACAAGCGTCCTGTTTCTGCACATCAGAGTTTGACTGAGAGCTGGGATGTTTGAGGCTTCTGACACGGAGCTTGCTGGTAAGGGTGGATCCCAAAGAAAAAAGATGCTGATGGGATTTGCACAATGGCGATTTCAGTTTCAAGAGGATAAAAACAAAAGCACAGTGCTCCTTCACTTGGTTTGTCCCCAAGCACACTATACAACACACGTACATATTTTGCCACACAAACAGTTCATTCTCTCACTACCATCAAAACTGACACACACACACACACACGCGCGCCTGGGACTGGCTGTATTCTGTAGATAAGGGGTTGTGTGTCATTAGGAAACCCTGTCGCTCCGCTTCTTGAGTGCAAAATCCCAGTTTTCCAGGAGATGGTGTTGCATGTTGCACATACTCTGTTCCCTACCGTGCCTCCGCCTCCCCACAGTGGTGGGTCTGGCGGGCGTCCGAGAAAACACTCCCCCCATGGCGGTGGGTCTGGCGGGGGTCAGAGAAAGCATGAGTGGAGAAGAAGAGTGGAGGGAGGGGGGCTGAGGAGAGGGTGTGGTGCGTGTAATCAGAAGTGTCGGTTACGTTTGGTCACTGTGGGAGTGGGTACGTCTGGGGCGGCCCTGGTCCGCGCTCTGCTCCCTGCCTCAGTAGAGCCGCTTCTCGTAACTGCAGAGACAAAAGAAAAATGAGAACAACCTAAAAACTCTGCTAAAAAATACTTGTTTGCTGGCAATGTAATATTTGTAAGAAAGGTTCTTTGCACACCTATTCCTATATTTGTGCAGGTGCCAGTAAGAGATAAAAGGGCCAAAGCCTTGCACATGAATCAAATAAACTTCTGCAAACTGCGTTCTTGCATTGCTATTGAGAATTTATTGCCAATCTGACTCTGATGAAAGTTTTAACACCAAAACATCAATCAAATGTCACTAGCAATGTAAAAGTGCAGTGTGCAGGAGTTTATGATTTATGTTCCTGGCAATATAAACCACTTTTGCCATTTGTAATCCCTGTCAAATTTGATATAATTGAAATGCTTCAAATTTAACCAGACCACCAACAACGGCATATCTGCATCACTACCACAAACCTTCTGGGTGAAAACTATTTAGAGGAGTAAACATTTTTAGAATTTTGTCTGGACCTGTATTTGCAGCAATATTGCTAACAAGCCATTGTATCCTAAGAGCAACTAGGGAAAGTAAGGGGAGAGGCGCTGGGTTTAGTGGACCAAGAACAAAAATGGAGAATGGGGTAGGAAGAGGCACTACCAAAGCATGCAGTTCTCCCCTTCAAGTAATATAGAAGTAATAATATACTCTTGCTACTGCTGTAGGCCAACATATTCCTTTTCTCCACTCTAAAAACACGTTTGTATTGACTGCTGAGGTCGTCAATAGTCTTAAACCAATTTCCTTGCCTTGTCTCCAATATTCACAATAGTTTCAATTCGAGGAAAGCAGTGTACAAATACAGCAGAGTAAGTCAAGGAAAGGAAGGCAGATTAGACTGTTGAAATACACCCTCAATCTATACAAGTGGTCCTCTGTTTTGCCCAATGTTACGCAAATGACAAAATAGGGGGCCACTCACTCAACCTTCACGACTCAAACCAGATTTCTATGATCCCCTTCACTACTACTAAAACCAGATTTCTATGACCACTGTAACCTTCACTTCAGTTCAACCTTTACTACTCAAACCAGATTTCTATGAACCCCCAAAACCTTCACTTCACAGTTCTATGTACAGGATACTTACATGGGACAAATGAATATCTTTGGCAAGAGAGACAGAAAAGAAACAGAGGACACTTTTTGATGTCTCAGAAGACATTTCCACTAGAATGTTGAGCTTTACATCAACACTGTATTGCTTATCAAGGCTTATGACTAAATGCAGTGAAGACTTGAATTTTTTTATAACTGACACTCAGCCCATGTTGGTGTGTGAACTTACGAGTGGAGCCCGTGTACTCCTCCCTCCACCTGTGCAGACATGGTCCTCTTCTCAAATTTCAGCTCTCCAGAGTACATCATGGAACTGACAATGCAAACACAGGTAAGATAACGCAATCTTGTGCAAACATGGTATCAAAACACCAAATAGTTTAAAAGGAACAGCTCAGTTTGTTTTAAAATCCTTTCTGATTTGCCAATAATGGAGCCATTTCAATCTACCCAGAAATAAGTAAAAAAGAATAAAATTATTTTTAGTAATACTAGTGGAAGTCAAAGGGGTCTGTTAGCATGTCTCTGAAAAATCACACGCAGCACATTCCAAACCATTTGACAACATTGTTAACTATACAGAAGGATTAAAAATGACTAGCGTTGCTAACAAATAACAATATCTACTTCCAACAGCTCAATAACCAAAACACTGTTGCCAGTGTTTTTTGGATAGCTCAAAATTACTCAGTTTGTAACCAATCAGATTAGTGACCTGTTCCTTACACACACACACACACACACAACTCACCGGAGCACAGACAAGCTCTTAGCCCCTATGTCCTGGCAGCCATGCTGGATGCCAGCGATCAGGTAAGGGACAAACTTGTGGATGGAGCCCTTGTCCTGGACCGAGCCAGACACACCCTGGGCTACCTTCACTTTGTCCCCCTCACTATGGATAGAGGTTACAGGTCAGAACATGCAGATATGGGGTTGAAAGGTGCAGATAAACAGATTCATAATCCAAAAGGGATCACAGAGGATTAGATTAAACTATATATAAATGAAGGGTCAGGTAAAAATATGGCTTTGTGCATTGAAAAAAAAACCACTAGAGAGCCTGTTGTAAATACTCACCCTACTACATATCAACAAACGTTTGTACTTTAACAGACAAACAACTGGAGGGGTGCTCAACAACATATCAAAGTATACCGATGAAAGCTTGAAGACGACTAAGCATATCACGGCAACAAAGTCTGCAAAAATTAATTCCTGGCTTTTGTAATGTTTTTTCAATGATTACAGAGTGCACCGACTTTTATAAATGATAACATTTTTTATCAGTAGCACTTTCCATCGTCTGACTCCTGTTAATCACCTCCTCCATACCTGAAGTAGCGCTTCTGGCTGCTCGTGCTCTTCTCCATGGCGTCCAAGGAGCCCATACCACGGTACTTCTTCAGCCGCACGCCGTCCGAGAAGAAATACTCCCCTGGAGCCTCTGTGGTTGCCGCTAGCAACGAGCCCATCATGACTGGAGTGGGAGAGAGGAGAGCAGACATTGTTTTTCGTCCATTTTTTAATTTTTATTTAATCCAATTTAACCTCATCAAAAACAACAACGGTTTTACTAACATAGAATATATCAGTAAATGTAATGAATACAAGATTCAATATTTATGAATATAAAATGATGTCTAGAAATAACTTCTCTTAAAAATGTTACTTCCAACCTCACCTGTTGAAGCTCCAAGAGAAAGCGCCTTTACTACATGCCCCACGGTCTGAATGCCACCATCAGCAATGACTGGCACGCCAAAACGCCGGGCATACTCTGCCACCTTGTACACAGAGGTACCCTGGGGCCGCCCACATGCCATCACTACAAGTGGGATACAGGAAATGTGTTAACCATCACCATGGAAACAAATTACTTAAGATACTCATTATGTAGATTAGAACTTAGGAGGAATATAAATACACAATGGTTTTATTAATTTAGATTAGAACTTGGGTATAGCAATGAAAATGATTTAAATGAAATTGCTTTCACATCCTTCAAGTGGATCATTTGATTTCTGTTGCCACGATTGCTCTAGAAAGTATCCCTGTCTGGCCATGAGAAACTCATCCCCATGGCAACCCAGAATGGGGCCTTGGCAGATCACCATGACAACTAGAGAGGCCTCAGGTTATTTGCTGCCATTAGCAACTGCTGTCCCATCACTTTCACTGTAGCTCCACACAGCCAGGTTAAAAATAAAGGTGGAATAAGGACATACAGTATCATTTGCGATTATTCCTCTGCAATAGATAAAGATTAACCTCTTTGTCATATAATTGAAAATTAAGACTAATATACCCATTTAATCCAATAATGAAGACACTGAACTAAAAGCCATTTTTCTAGACAATTCAATTTGTGCCCTTATAGTTTGATTACCATGAGAGATGGGGATTGTATTGCTCTATCCATGATATGGAATGGTGGAACAGGCATGCGTACCTTCCTGGGTGATGCAGATGGAGCCGCAGCCCATGCCCACTCTGAGAGCATCCACTCCAGCATCGATCAGGTTCTTGGCCTGCGCTGCTGTAACCACTGCAGGTGGAAGAAACGCAAAGTCATCAAATACTATATAAAAAGGTCATTCAGAATCTTCCAGAATGATAAAAATTAAAGGGGTAGATCGGCAAATACCCCAATGAAAGGTGAGGCCAAAAGAGTTTATTTCTGTCTAAATGTGAGGTAGCAAGAACACCAAAGTATTTAGATTTGAGGGCTGTCCTGATTTCTATATTTTTTTTGTCTTCGAAGCTTCAGTAGTATTTATCAGCTGTGAAAGTTTCAATGCAGTGGGTAAATGAGAGCAATGCGGTCATCAGTTTTTCTGAAAGTTCTGATTACTAAATGTCGTTGTCTGAGAAAAAACGATTTTCAAAAGGAATGTTGGATTAGTATTTATATAAGCCATTTTTATGCTGATGTAGGCAAATATTTGTAGTAAAAAAAAAAATTAAAAAAAATAAATAAAAGTGAAGCATTCCAATGGTGATCTTGGCATCAGTTGAAGCTTCAAAGCATTTGGGTCAGTTAAAGAAACTCACCATTCCCTCCCACGACTTGCAGCTCAGGGTGCTTCTGTTTGATGTAGTGGATCATGTTGATCTGATACACAGAGTTGCCTTGTGAAGAGTCCTGGGACAAGACCACAACAAACCATTAATCACACGTGGTCTGAATCAAGATACAATAACTCAAATATCCTTTAGCTCCAACACAGCCAATTCTATTCCACTAAGTGACATGCGCACACTGTGTAAGACTACATTAACTAATCACAGTGCATGGGATGGGGGATGACCCGTTAGTTGACTGATTGGTCAATTTGGTCTTAGTCGACCAATACTTTGTTAGTTGATTAGTCAGTTATGTCCCCCCCAAATGCTGAATGAGTTATTTCCTGAAAGATAATGAGGACATCTCTGTCAAGTACTATGGTTAAAAGGAGGTCCTTCTGCATGATTGCATGTGGGAAACACAATTTACAGATCTGTCGAATTAATCAAACAATTACTCCAAATATTTATTTTGTCAAGGATATAGCCCTACTGATATATTACAACCATAAACCTCATTCAAAAGCGTTCCCTTACTTTCCCATGAGACCTCGGGAGTTGTGATACCCTATGACTAGTCGTAAAAGCGAACGCCACCCACCAGCACGACCACGTCCACTCCCGCCTGCACCAGCAGGTCTAGCCTGTACTTGTCGTCCTCTCTGGTGCCGATGGCCGCGCCGCACAGCAGCTGTTTGCGCGAGTCCTTGGAGGCCAGGGGGTAGTCCCTGTTCTTCTTCAGATCCGTCCTGGCGATGATGGCCACCAGCTCGTCACTGTCATTCACAATGGGCAGCTTACCTGTTCGCGGAGGAGGGGAAGTGAACGGTTTTACGACTGGCATGGAGATACTCAATAATGAGATTTTTATTTATTTACACTCAAAGAATAGTAATTTTGCTTTATTACTGTGACAAAACATAACTTCTATTCTAGAAATAATGATCAGAACAAAAATACCAAACAAAACAGTGCACAGACATGTACCTAATTAACACAGTTGACGTGGTTGGATAAGCTCATGTTTTTTTTCCCCCACCAGTATTTATATTTGTGTACGCAAGCTATTGTACATTTACAACCTACAGAAGATCTCAACTTTTGCTCACCTTTCTTGCTACGCTGTAGAATGTCATTGGCTTCTTTCAGCATGACACCAGCAGGGGCCACTACTAACTCCTCCCTCTTGGTCATAGCCTGTAAGATTAAACATAACTCGCATCACCTTGAGTAAGCAATACCGATATTCAGCCACACACACACACACACACAGGCAGGTAAGCAAGCTTAAGAACCTTAAAATGGGAAGGTTCTGTGATTTTATACCTGTACGATTTGTCTCAAACCTACTAAACATTATCGACTTCCACCACAAACATTGTCATCTGTGACAACTGTGGTTTCAAGTCACGCTTTTGGTGTTAGCCTTTCTTGTTGCTACGCTAATTATTGCCAACGGAGGCTCAGCGATCAACGTGATCGGTAAGAAGGTTCCCTTTAACAAATATACAGACACGAACCTCCTCCAATGGTCTGTTGTGGTCCTTCTCGGACAGGAAGTCGATGTCTCTGGAGGTGACGATGCCCACCAGCTTGCTGCCCATCTTGCCCGTCTCGGTGACAGGAATGCCAGAGAAGCCATGTCGCACCTTGGCCTCAAACACGTCCCCCACTGTGTGGCGAGGACTCATCACAAGAGGATCTGTGATGAAGCCCTGCTCAAACCTCTGGGGGGCAAGGGGGAAAAAAAAGTTAAATCAATAAATAATTATATCAATAACTGCCACCATTTCAGTAAATTAATTATACTGTTTACTAGGGCTGTCCCCTCTTAGTCAATTAATCGGTCAGTGTGGTCATTGTCGACAAAGGCTTTGTTAGTCAATTCTCATGTTGTTGTTTTTTTTTTTTTCATGGTGAATGAGTTCTATCTTGAAAAATGACAAGCACATCTCCGGTAACAACTATGGACCTTCTACATGATTGCCGGTCACATTTTTACAGTTTTGTCGATGAAATCAACTAATTGATTAGTCAACAAATTGCTACAACTAAGAATTTCTTTAGTGGGGCGGACAGCCATACAGTTTACACAACAATAAAAAAGCAAAAGGTTATACGAAGTGTCACTGAGGTAATTACATAGAATAATCAGAATCTTACCTTGACTTTGCGGACTTCGTTGGCTTGGAATTCTGGTGTGCAGTTGTGGTGGATAATGCCGATGCCTCCCATCAGCTACCAAATCAACATACGAGTAAAACGTTTAGGATACAATGCAGGGAACCGTTTCAACAAAATAGATCATCTTTCTAGACATTTCAGCCATTTGAAAAAGGCGAGGAATTACCGCCATAGCGATGGCCATTGCCGACTCTGTGACAGTGTCCATGGGAGAGGAGATGAGGGGGGTCTTCAATGTGATCTTCCTGGTCAGGGCAGAGGTCAGGTCCTAACAGACAAAGAGAGAGGAGATACGATTATATAGAATATACAAAACGTCATATGACCAGAGACTTTTGGAGTGCTTTGAGGACCATACTTGTCCAATTTTGACTTCTCGCCGTTACTGGAGATTGTCCCCGTCATTAGCTCATTTTGTGTTCATAGGCGTATACGGTGTGCGTTTCCTTACTAAACGCCATCCACACTGCCACTGATGTTGAATAGGGGTGGAAAAATACTCCATGTGACTTGAAAGTTGTTTCAAAGTCATTAGCCATAGGCAATTCACCCTTTTTTGTCATTTACTTTTGTTCATGTTACTCTACTACAAAACATTTGAATCCGCAAGTCAAACTTTTACTTTTAGGGTGCATTTGTTATTAACTCTGGGGTGCTCCCAATTGATGTGTGGATTTTAATGGCTTGTAGTAGAGTAATACAGTAACAGCAGTGAAAATATATGGCTTAGTGGTTTTCACAAAGGTGAATTACCTATGCCAAGCGACTTTCAAACAACTTTCAAGTCTTACAGAGTGTTTCCCACCCCTTTTCATAATCAATGGCAGTGTGAATGGCATTTAGTAAGGTAGGCTGGGATCTGCTAAAACACATACTGTATACACCTATGAACAAAACATTTGTTAAAGACAAGGACAATCTCCGATAATGGCGAGATGTCAAAATTAGACTGGTATGGTCCTTTAAGATCCCAACCTCTTGTACCCCTCAGCCAACGGCTGGATTCCGCCCAGAATCTTAATAAAAAAACAAACATTCCAAAAGAGTGGGTGGCAAACTCTCCTTCAAAAATACATAAACTGCTTTGTATTCTATACATCCCTATGCTGAGGACCATCTAAATCTTACACAACTCTCTATATGATCCACTAGGGGGCAGCCAAAACTAGGGAGACAGAGGCAATGTCTGCATATTACCTAGTAAGCAGTATGCAGTAGAGTAAAAAAAAGAAAAAAGAAGAAGAAATACACACACACATATATATATATATATATATATATAAATATATATGATGCAAAAACTGTCATAATATAATAAGATAATATAATGGTTAATTTTGTGGTATTTTACAGATAGGTAAAAAATTGTGCTTTCAGCAACACATACTGTGTGTCTGTCTGCAGCTGACCACTAACTCTTCAGCCATTTGGGCATGACCTCCAAGATAAGGCAACATTAAGCCCTCCAAGATAAGAGCAAACGAAGGACACGAAACTAAACATATGAATGATTATGTACAAGTGGCCCCTTAAGACATGCCTTTAAGTGAGAAAGGATAGGCCTAATTTTATCTAATGCATGTGACAGAACTGCTGGGTAAAATCAAGTGAACTACAACTTAATTAAATTAAATGCTTGGCCCCTGACAGTACTTGAGTTGTCCTAAAACCAAATCCATTCTCAAGGACACAAAAAGGTTGTAAAATAAAATAAAATAAAATAAAATTCCAAACCATCTCAATGGTCCACATTGGACTTGCACTCCCAATTCCAATTCCCACAACAAAGGACGCCAGATGTGCCCTCTCATTGACTGGGAGCGGGATAGTAATGGCATTCCTTTTACACGGGAAACTAGCAAATGGAAGTTTTATGACATCCAAGCCTCCCCTCCTTATCTGCTGCAGATGTAAACTGCCATCTGCCTGCTGTGCTTCACATGGGCTCATCACAGAGGGAGGCCAGTGAAAACACCCAACTAGGGAGGGATGCACATGTACAGATGCCGGTATTCATCTTATGTTGTCCTGCCCACTTTCGCCATTGTCACTCCATTTCCAGTTGCTGAACTTTGTGGCAAAGATACTAGCTAGAGTGGATATTTCCAAACATGCCGTTCTTCATTCAAAATTAACATCAAAAAGTTAATTTATCCCTTTCTGTGTAACACGCATATGGGAAGTGGAATTACAAAAGCAGCGAGCTGGCGGTATCCTTGTTGAAACATAGAAACAATCAAATCAATTTGACTTAACATGGTGATGGGTTAGTGTCTCGTCATTAACAACGGCGGGAATTCCTGGCACTGTGATTACATTAAAGTACAAGAAAAAGACATACAGACGTAGTCTGTACTAACAGCAAGGCATAGCTCGCACATGTTGGCTATTCTACACTTTAATATAAAACGCCCCTGCCTGATGGCACACTGACAGTCCGTTGCCTTGAACAGATAAATGGAGAAATAGTATTTTTCTTGTACTTTAATGTTGTCACAGTGCCATGACCAGCGTTAATGACAAGACACTAATCCATCACCATGGTAAGTCAAATTGACTTTATTGATGACCATTTTCGCCAGCAAACCATTTGTTTATTTCTCAATGGGCCGCTTTCAGACCCTGTGGAGCTAGCTTGCGTATGTTCCATGGGTCTGACGTGTCAGGCTAGGCTGAAAGCCAGAGCAGCACGTCAGCCTCTGACGAGACTGTTTTGATACTCATTTGCTGCACTGTAGCTACCAGCTGCCAGCAATTTCTTGTGATCTATAATACCTCGAATGGCTTTGACAGACAAACACACACACACCCTGTTGCCCAGAGCTAGCCCCGCCTCCTCTCACTCACAGTGCGTTCTCAGGGCAGGGAGACTCCCTAAAAACTCTTGTCTCTCTCCCTCTCATCTTTGGGTCTTGTCACGGTGTTGTTGGCTTGTTAGAGATGACAAATGCAGAGCCTCCCATGAGGACCACGACCAATTTTGATAGAAAAAGGAAAACAGTTGGGTATGCTTCGCATTTGAGGCGAATGAACAAGGAAAGGCAAATTATATGTTACTAGCAAGCCCATATACAAGCGATGCTACAGAGCAGTGCCAACCATGGGTGCTAACACAACAAATTTAGCAAAGCACCTAGCGTTAAAGGACCAACAACTTATGTCTCTAGTCTATAAAGCATTTCGAGAGGTTGGTGACATGTCTAACATGTCAGAAATCAAAGTGAAGCCACTTGATTCTGCATTTTTGAAACACAGAAAGTTGTTAGAGGTTTCTAATGGAGAAAAGGCATTTTATCTCAATCATTTTTTTCCACGTGACCCCAAATTAATGGTCCAAGTCTCCACTATTCAGTAAAACTAATGGATTTGATTTGTACTCCACTTGGACGATAGTTATAGTACTCTAAGGTTGCACTAAGCTGCTAAATTCTGCTTGGAGTTATGATGTCCTTTCAAGAACATCATGACTCCATAGAATGTCTCACTGGAGTCACTGCATCAACACACATGGGGGGGGGGGGCTTCACACTTCTAACACCTCACGCACAGAGGAAGCAAAAGCAGTCTATTTAAAGCTCAAGTTCGACCAGGCAGCGCTAGTATGTACGTCCACTACTTTACTCAGAGTTTTGACTGGGGATAAATACAGTCAGAGTGGCATTTGAGTTATTTAAGCCCGACGACACTCTGCATTGCCTAGCAATAAAACAAGCATGGGCTAAAACTCAGACAACCAACTCTTGCCAACAGCTAGCAGTTGGGAATCTTCTCCGGCAACAAGAGCTCTGCTCAACTCTGAATAAAACAGGAGGAGATTAGAGATATCAATTAGATTAAACCCCCCTGAGTCAGATGGGGCAGGAGGGAGGGGATTTCACCTAAAGCCTGAGATTAACACTCCACCATCATCCCGAGAGAGAGAGAGACAGAGAGGAGGCGGGGGTGAGCAACCAACCAGGCACTAATGTAAACACAAGGCTGAGAGCAGCCAGTGGGCGGCCATGTTGGGCAAAAAATAGAACGGCTACAGGAAGATTGGAAATGATGCCGATGGTTTAAAAAGGGCCAAAAACACATCTATTTTTGTGTAAGCTGCAATTACAAAATGAAGCTGAGGTTTTGAGTGGAGGGGGGTGTTTGTGTATTTCCACATGAAAACATTACTATAATAAGACTTCTGGTTTAGGAAGTGGTCCTGGCAGGGAGGGTCTGTCTGCTCATGTTGACTTAAAGGATGATGAGGTTTTGTTGCTTAAAATCATGATGAGACACGGTGGTGAAAATGAACAAACCAAAAGGACTGGTTATTTAAGCCTCCGACAGCAGACCAAGCCAAGTTCCACAGCAATCCTCTCAAGATAACAGCAGGGCCTTGGGGGAGGCCTCGTCTCGGCTCTCAGATATGAGCTGACCTAGGTCAAATCCAGTCACACAGAGAACACTCACCACTTCATCTGAGGTGAAGTCGATGAAGCCGGGCAGAATCAGGAAGTCACTGAAAGACAGAAACAAAGTGGAAGGTCAGGGGTCAATGCTCATAGAAAAGTCTGACTTAAAAAAGGACTGCAATACCTAGAATTAAACAAAAATAGCCAAGAGGGTTACCCAGACCCCTTTGTTTAGCCTGACCATCACAATAATTAATCCATATTTTGTGCCATTGCTATGGCTATATGGTATACCGTTTAATTGTGATAGGTTTTCCTGTCAAACAATTTAATAGGATGAGAATGTAAAAAGGGCCTGCAATGAAAAACAATCCGAGTGGAGTGTTGTTGAACTAGGTAATGTGGAACAGGTGCATGGGTGAATAACACATCAGGGGTCAAACTACAACATCTGGTGAGGACATGATATTTCAACGTCCCAAGAACTTGTCTGACCCTTTGTCAGTAACCAAAATGTTGTCGTTATCACGGTCGTTATATAATCATTAGACATTTATAAGTTAATGACTGATTGGCACTTGAGCACAGTAGTTGAGAATGTAGGCTAGTTGGACAGGTGTTTCAAAACAACGGTCCGGTGGCGCCATTCTCAGAGGGAAGGCTTAACCTACTGCTACCCATTTCCTCCTGCATGGCAATGGATATCCAATATCCCACGCTCGGTTTGATGAACACCATACAAGTACAGGTGGGTAAAGATATCCAGACAGCACAGCGTAGTATCGGGATATTTTGCCCTGCGACATCAATATGCAATGCTTCCCGTGGTACCATTTCAAAGCCTTTAAGACCAAACATGCTCCGATAGAAGGTGAACCTTACGGTATATAAAAACACATTTACCGTCAGTTTCTAAATGTTTTTTTCAACATTCAAAGAATTCTGCAAGCACTTTCATTTTCTATTGATAATTTCTGTTTAGGGGAAAATAAAATGTTCTTTTACTTGTATATTACGTATATTGAGGCGTTTTCTTTATACCCCATTGTCAAATTTTGCCACTAAAATCACAATAGGCTATATTGCAGTGCCTATAGTATCAAGATGTATCATAATACATTGGATTGTGACACCTGTATTGTGATATGTGTTGAATTGCCAGATTCTCTAATATTAAAGGCCTTGCTTTCGACAGAATATAGCTCAAATCTTGATCGTAAGGGCTCAGTTACACCTTTAGTTTCTTGTAGACAGGTGCGTTGGGGAAAATGTCCACAGGCTACAGAAGAAAGGACTCTGCAGTACTTTCTTCTCTAGCAAGAATATAGCTCCCATTTTATATCTAACTTAATGATTCACAAGTGTCTGAGTGAGACCATCTAGTAGGGCACGTTCTGTGCTTGTTAGAAAAGCCTCAGTTGTAGACGACATGAACTCTCTGCCTGTATAAACACATGGAGGTTGTAACAAGACGGAAGGGGCCCAGACCGAGACAGAGGGATGACGTGGTGTGTGCTTTTCACAGACGGGTGTATGTACTTGGTGGTTTGGCAGATGGGTGTGAAAACAGACAGGAGAGAGAGAGAGGGAGAGAGAGTGAAAGAAGAATAATGAGATCTTTGTGTGGGGCTAAAGTTAGGAAAAATGAAAAAAAACTCAGAGCAAGATGGAGGAACTTGACATGAGAGAAGGACAGAAATAGGGCTACTGCAATATTCAAATAATCTTGTGATTACCTATGCGAGATAATTGCAATTATTTAGTACAATGATCGTTTTATTTTCCCCTTTTAGAATTTTTCCTCTTTCATATTAGCTTTCAATAGGTTCTCCAATTGTCAAAATTCATATACTATCACCCACCAGGACATTTCTTAGATTCAGATCAACAGGTGTGCTAAATGGCCTCAATCTCTCCACAGGACAGGTCGTGGAGAGCTTAGATGCCGTTTCAGTGTGTGCCCAAACCCCTTCAAGTCTACCGATGCTCATCTCCCTTGCTCCAGTGTTATCGTTGCAACGTAGCACAGAGAGCAATGTGGATCCGGATGCAATGCGACCAGACTGACCTGGGAGCACTTAGGATTTAAGCCGAATGAGACCATTAAATAAATCAGTAATCACAATTATTTGTTAGAAAATAATTATAATTACAAAATGTCATGATCGCAGCAGGCCTAGACTGAACAAACAAAATGGTGAAATGGTGAGATGAATGGGGGATGTGGCCTAGTAGTCTAAGGTGAGTTTAGGGCTGTCTCCTCTTAGTCCATCGGTTTGGTCTCAACTTGACTAGGACTTTGTGAGTCGATAAGTCGTATTTAATGCTTCTTTTTAGGTTAAATGAGTTATATCCTGAAGAATGATAAGCACACCTCTGGTTAGCCCTAGATTTAAAGAGGTCCCTCTGCATGATTGCATGTGGGAAGGGAATAAAGTATTCTGATCACATAAAAGTTCAGGCTAGTTCCAACAAATTCTCTTTAACTTTGGATTCGTTTGAACTTGATTTGGGGAAAAAGTGACAGCCCTAAGTTAGGGCCCTAAGTTTCTCCTTCCCCAGTGTGGGTGGAGAAACTGAGGCCTGAAATAATCCCACCAGATGAGACAGGGAGGGGAGGAGGAGTCTCATCCTGACTGCTTTTTCCTCCACTCCAGACATCCACAAACGTCAACATGGGGACAGGAGAGGTAAAAAATAAATAAATAAATAAAACCCACATCTGCCAGCGTTTAAGACGGCCACAAACCTCAGCTCCCACTCTGGGTTCCTGCTACAAGCAGAACCTACTGACTCGGGATCAACACTCACAATAGAGCACATTCCACTTCCTGCCTGTATCATGTTGAGTTCAACTGTATCCAGTCTAGCGGTTAAAATCAAAACTCTGTTCCTTTGCCATATATATATATATATATATATATATATATATACACACACACACAGCATGTTGTTTGTGCAAATACAGCTACTTTCATGGTAGATTATGATTTACAATTTAAAGAGCAACAGCAAAATCTTAAAGTAACGAATCATCAAGTGAGAGGATGTTTAGAAGCAAACATACCAGGTCAGCCCATGCATCACACTCAGCAACACTCGCATTCAGGCAAGTACCAACTACTGGTTAGATGACGACTGGATATGGTCTGCGTTTGAATGTTCATGGAGACAATTACAAAATGACATTCGAACAAGAAGTGTTTCAGACTGCCCCAAGGAACCAAAGTAAGCCATAATAGGTCTCTGCCAGCAAGTACAGATACACAACTTATCTTGGCTTATCTTACTATATAATGAACAAATCTCTGTGTCTGAATCCATTTATCTCCTCAATGTGTTGGCCAGTCGATCTGAAATTTCACATGGGCATTGACCATCGGCATAGGCAGAGACTGACAAAGCTGGGGTTTTTTTGGTACTGTTTATGAGCATTTTTGGCGAACATTTACGCCAACATTACCAGTCTTGACTGCATCCATTTATCTCCTCAATATGTTGGCTTATCGCTCTGAAATTGCACATAGTCTGACTAAAACTATAGCTGGCTTACACGTTCAATTCACGTCAATTTCAATGGTGAAATACGTTTCCTGATCAGTTGCTCGATTGCTGAGA
>OMKL01102532.1:0-16607 GCA_900302295.1 Parasudis fraserbrunneri | reverse complement strand
CGTAATATTTGAGGAACTAATATTTAGATCTAAAATAGTTGGTGAGAAGGTGATGATCGAATGATCACATGACAGAAATCACTATTAGATGGCCAAATGAAGGGCTTCGGATGGATTAGGGTTGTGTGAGTGTGTGTGCAGAGGGGGCGGGGATCGTCATGTATCTAATGGCTGTAGTCATTTCTGTGACTGATAATATGTTGGATGTTTAACGTTTTTGTCCTCCAATAGAGCTGACAAATATCATGGCTAAGTCCAGGAGCTACGATAAGCTGCTGTATGCCTGGGAGGGCTGGCATAATGCATCAGGTGTACCCCTGAGGAAGTACTTTTCCAGATATGTCGAGCTCAGCAATAAGGCCCATCTAGCTGATGGTAAGAATCTCTACTACTACTACTACTACTACTAAATAATGATAATACAGTTTAAAGAACCAGTTTCATGAAAATTTTGTTTTTCAATCTCGTTGCATTGTTTAACAGAAGGTATGTCAATGTAAAGTTACCTAAAATGTTATAGCCATGACTATTGTGGAAATATAATTAAAGCCCCTTGAGAAATTTTCCTCCTGGTTGTCAACATAATCAAACCGTTTCATAGCCAATCTGCTTCCTGTAATAGATTGCATCATCTTCTCTGTTACCCTGATTCGCTCATCAGTCAGTTGTCAGCAGTTGTAAAGGATATCAACTAGCTAGTCGACAAACAAGTAATGAAACTAGTTTGCTGCAATTCAGTTCATTTTAGTGGTTCAAAAACACCGCTATCACCTGCTAGCACATGTTAAAGGGGAATACCGCCCATTTTAAGAATTCACATAAGTTCTTCCTCTCTCCTGAAGCTAGAAATCAGAGAGAATCCAGTCAGTGATGTAACTGGGATGTAAAATCTGGGGCCATAGACAATGAATTGGGCCCTGATTTTATGAGGCCATAAAATGTTTGTCTGAGCTTTAATTCTGGTTCAGAACTTCTGCTAGAATATAAACCTAATTTGGGTGTAAGAGCTCACACAAACATTTTATGGCCTCATAAATCAGAACCCCATTCATTGTCTATGGACATAGGTGAAAATAACATATTTGTACTGCATGCAAATAACTGCATGGTTCCTGCCCAAAACTGCATGGGATTAGCATAAAGTGGGCATGTCTGTAAAGGGGAGACTGGTGGCCACCCATAGAACCCATTTTCATTCAGATATCTTGAGGTGAGAGGTCAAGGGATCCTTTTGAAAATGGCCATGGCAGTTTTTCCCTTACCACAATTTAGCCCAACTTTGGAGTATTATTTAGCCCTCTTCCCGACAAGCATGGCATGACAAGGTTGGTACCAATGGATAGATTAGGTTGTCTAGTTTCATATGATACCACTACCTTTGTGCTAGCCCAAGACATGAGCATGGTACAACCTCTGAAAGACTGAAAGACAAAAACAGTCCTCCTGTAGTAGGTTTTTGAGTACAGTGCAGGTTTTATTTTCATAAAAATAATATACTTTTTTTATGGCTGTTTTTCCCCTTTAACATTCCACAATAAGCTTTTTCTGACTGAATTAACATCATTGGACTGGTTATTTAACTCACTCAAGTAAACATTTAGAAAAGAAATAATTTTTGATCCATGTTAATTCCTGATGCTGTTGTAACCAAGGAGAGGAGGATGGAGGGGGAAAAGAGTGAGAAAGGGGACGAAAGAGGGAAAGAGAGAGAAACCGAGAGAAAGAAAATGGAGCGAGACTAAGGTTTTTGAGTCATTTATCCTGTCTAGGTTATAAGGACAATGGAGAACACTGGCGGGCTGCATACGAGTCCCCGACCTTCGAGGAGGACCTGGCCAAGATCTACAAGATCTACGAGCCCTTATACAAGCACCTGCATGCCTTCGTCCGTCGCAAGCTCTACAACCTGTACGGCCCCAAGTACATCAACCTCAAAGGACCCATTCCTGCTCACCTGCTAGGTACAATAGGCTACATCATGCATCTTTTTCTGTTGCCTGCATACCGGGTTGGTTGGAGGCAGTTCTATGACTGTATGCCGTTTAGTTAGGCCTGTTATTTTGCTGCTTTTGTGTGAAAACCTTGCAAATCAAATGGTGGCACTTTCCCTCAAAGGACCATACCGGTGTTATTTTGTGTGTTCAGGTGTTTATTTTTTTAATTGTTTTTAGTTAAAAACAGGGACAATATCCAGTAATGGTGAGAAATCTAAATTACATTCGTATGGTCCTTTGAGGAACAACTGTACTGTCTCCCCACATGTTTGATGTGGTGCAAATTTTTGGTTCAGTTGACAAATATACCAGTACAATTGCAAGGAAAATTTAAATTCTTAATTGTAAATATATTCTTGTCTGTGATTTTTTTTTATCATATAAATGTGGGGTTATATACAGTACACATATATTCTCAAAGTGTTTGATCTGTAGATGGAAAATATGTGATCTAGAACATTCTTAACCAGTTGTAAATTGGAATATAGGTGTTTTACTTAAAAACTCATATTTACCTATTGCCTCATGTTAGTCAATGTATCAAGAGCTCAGTCAAGCAACTAGAGAGTTAAAACGTGTCACTGTTTTAGAGTATTACCTGTTATTTGGTTATGTATGTTGATGTCTGCAATGATGATGTCATTTAATACGATGAATACATGTAGCACTAAAATGGCTCTCTGCTGTGCCTATGATCAGGGACGGTAGCACGGCTAAGTGGTATTATCTATCGATTATGTATCTAAGTAATATGGCTATGGCAAAAGTGTCTATTCTCCCAATTACTCAGGAAATATGTGGGCTCAGACATGGGACAGCATCTATGATGTGATGATCCCCTTCCCTGGCAAACCCAATGTGGACGTGACTGACGAAATGGTCAAACAAGTAAGACAACTTGAGGTGGTACTAAAAAGAAATGTATGTGCAATGAAATCTGCTTTGTAGTTTCGACAGGCAGTGCCCTGCAAATCTGAAATCACTTGTAAATACCCATTAAAGGGAGCATCTGTAAAGCTGTCAAACAGCAACCTGTAGGCAGAGGAACCCCTGATGTGCAGGTTGGAGTTTAATAACTTATTATACTGTGAATTTCTCCAGACCTCTCTTGGCAGAGCCTGAGGTGTGGCCCAACAATAGCAACCCCTCCCCCCTATCCCCACTCAACTCCAACCCAAACATCAGACCGAAACAAAAATGTAAACAAAGTGTAATACCAAGGGGGCTCTTTTGCCTTGAAGTCGCTGTTTGGCGGCATTACAGATTCTACCTTTAAAGTGGTCCTCTTTTTCTTTTATTTCTTTTTTTTTTTTGCTTTTACAACATCTATTGGTGAGAAGTAGTAGTTGCATTTACTTGCTTTGCAACACATCACTTCCTGTACGCCAGATGATTTTTCTAGGAATGTCTGACCAGACACCGTTGCTTAGAACAGCAAATTCTACAAAACAGTTCATGAACTGGGTATAGGTGGATTCACTATTGTGTTGTATCCAACGGCGACAGAGTGGCAGAAGAAGCCAAAATGTATTATTTGGCTCCTACACTATGAAAATGTCAAAGATTATTACTTTAAACTTTGCTTCATCAGAAAGCACAGAGAAGAATGCCATTGTCCTATTATCATATCATACTTTCATATTAGACAGTATGATATTATCATATCATACTCTCATATTAGAGACACCACCAATGATGCTGACAAACTAAGCCACTCCAAGGATATGTTCCTAAATTCCTTCCTAAGGCTAGCAATATGTAAGATAATGTATAGATGATGATGGACTGATAGATGGAGAAATAGAAACAAGGCACCGAGAAAGTAAAGGAATCGGGCATTGATGAGCACATGTCCAGGATGCGGACTAAAAGAGGCATTACCTCCTTTGTCCCGCGTAGCATTCAGCTGCTTAACAAACTCTGAAGACATGAACGTAAGTTATGAATTATAACCCTTGTTATATGAATGCTGGCAAAGCATCTTGCTTCGCCTATTGGACTGCTCTGTGCACCAATGGTGTGCACGCTGAAATCATTTTACCAATGCACCTATCACTGACCAGGGCCACGCCCCCTGCTTGCATATAAACAATGGCCGTGGCCTCTAAACCCCCTTCCGTAGTATCTTTCACACAATAAACCAGAGACAACAGGGAGAAAAAGCAAGATGCATCAAATGTGTGATGTCACTAATAGGTCGAACCTCATCATGGGCCAATATTTGGTGACTTGACACCTTTAGCGTCAGCATACACAGAAAGCTGAGTAGGTATTAATGTGTCTTGAAAGAATATAACTTGGAAGTGCTCGTTGCCAATTTGAATATTCATAGATCCTTGAATTCTCAGTGGAGGTAAAGATGTTGAGATGCTGCTACGCCATTTTCAGCAATTTATTGAGCAATTTTGTGGAAAAAATATATTTATACAAATATTCAATGTAGACCATTTTATAAGGGTATAAAATACATCTGTTGGGGATCTTTAATGATCATATTAAGTGGTAGCACACTGCGAAAACCTAAAATGTCTTGATTCTTCTCCGTCCCCCAGGGCTATAATGTCACACACATGTTCCGCATGGCCGAGGAGTTCTTCATCTCTCTGGGCCTATCGGCGATGACCCCGGAGTTCTGGGCCAAGTCTATGCTGGAGAAGCCCAAGGATGGTCGGGAGGTGGTGTGTCACAGCTCCGCTTGGGACTTCTTCAACCGCAGAGACTTCAGGTAAAACGGACCTCTGGACGGGAAGTTTGAGCTCCAGGATTCCTTCCAGTGTGTGGTGATTGGAGAACCTGCGAAACCTGATGTTTTCTATGAGTAAAATGATGGAAGAATTACACGAAAGCTGGTCTAGTGTTCAAATATCAAGCTTTTGATGCATGTTGATGAGCACTTTGAACTTGCTCATAGCATATATGTCACCAGTCAGAAAATAGGATTAAAAAGATTAGAAAAATACAGAATGACATAATGGCTATAACAATGCCAAGAAATCTTAAGCAAGGTCCAAAAAAAATCTAGAAAAGACCTAATGAATTCAAAGTAAATATATTGATATGTCATAAATCAAACATGATATGTGTTATCAAACATTAAATTAATTCTTATAGAGAGGGAAGATAACTTGGGGACAAAAACCTCAATTTGTCCAAAAAAAAAGTCAATGTCATCATACAATAAACGTATCTCCCAAATTAAATTGTCACAGGTCAAAAATGTACAATTTCATAAATAGATTGCATAATTAAGGGCATGAATGCCAATTCATCTGTGAATCTATGCAGTAACATCCATCATAGTCAATATAATTTAAATATTAAAAGAAACATCTTAGAGGGGCCGGGAAAAAGTGGTGCAGAGGACCAATAGTCTTAATCAATGCATTATTCCTGAATATGAAAGAAAAAAAAAGCGTGAAAACTTGGTTATCCAAGTAAAAAGCTCAACGAGTGTAGGCCTTCATCACATGACTGTCTACTACACTATACTGTAAAGTAACTGGTAGAAATAACCTGTTGTTGGCCACTAGGGCACATCCCACTCCACTTCAGAAGGGTCTGCACAATAGCCAGTTTTACAGGCTGAGGAGATTATGTCAGACCACACAAGATTATGTAGAAAAAGCAGTGGATATGAAATAAAAATGTTCTCTCACAGGGATATCCCCTTGATTGGCTCAGCTCTTGAGAAATCTCGCTTCGACCTGTTAAGCAAGAGCCAGGAAAAAAAAGATGAACAATTTTCATCTACAGGTGTAACCACCTACTCTTCTCAGAGTCACGTTGCAAGGTCCGTATTTATGAAACACTGGCACATATTAAAATCAGACCCTGACCTATCCCAAATTTTGTGACGACCCACCTTTGTTTGTACACAAACGGGGGCGAAATTAAAGAAATCACTTAGTCTACGCTAAATTTTTCCCATAAGAAAACACAGAACAGCCAGCTGCAACAAACGGGAATTACCGATGCGCGGTTCACCTGCACATCCACTCATGTCATATATATATATATATCTATATCATATGCTGTCCATGTGGCCTTGCTTATATTGGTAAAACTACGGGAAAATGCTTCAGCTAAACCCCTCCCAGAACAAGGTAAAACCAATCCAATCTGGAATTCACTCACATAAGCTTGTATTGCATTGGACGAAACAACAGACTTGTAAAAGAAAATGCAAATGTGATTGGCAGATAAGATGGAGCATTACATTGTTTGATTGGGTATGCAGGCTTATGATAATAAATCCCTCCCAGTGGTTTTATGGTTTAACCCCTCCCTTGCCATTAATTTCTCTATTGTATATAGATATAAAAAAAAAATCAGTTATGATTTGATATCTATATAATATGAAGTATGATATGTATATATATGTACACCCTTGTCATAAAGAAAGACCAAAATGATTAAAGGTCCCATATTATGAAAACTCACCTTTCCAGTGCTTGTGCGCATACATTTGGGTCTCTGATGGGCCTACTATCACACAAACTGTGAAGACGACCCAGTCAGATTTTTCTGGGCTGCCTAGGTCCGAAAACGCTGTAGTTGACCAACGGCGCTTTTCTGCCCGGGGATGCTTGTTTTCGTAAGCGGACTAAATCAGAAAACGGTGCACACACAGGAGCTTCATCCAGGGATACTTACCTTAGAAAAAAAAAACACACAGTAACACAGGAGCAGAGTGGGACAGTTGCAGCAGCTGTAGCTGCAGCATCAGCTCTGGCGTTGGGACAACTCCATACGCAAGGGGATCTCTGTTCAGCATTGTTCATGAAGTTCAAATATTAGCATGTTGCCGGGATGCCATGCCTGCCCATCATCTCGTGTGCAGCATCAAGTGAACATTTGATTTGACAAACTTGCTGATGGCTGCGCTGTCCCCCCCCCTCGTTAGGATCAAGATGTGCACCACTGTAACCATGGACGACCTCGTCACTATCCACCACGAGATGGGTCACGTCGAGTACTACATGCAGTACAAGGACCAGCCCGCGAGTTTCCGCAACGGAGCCAACCCCGGCTTCCACGAGGCCATTGGAGACACGATGGCTCTGTCCGTGTTCACCCCGAAACATCTGCACGCCGTCGGCCTCTTGAAAACGCTGACCACTGACACGGGTATATGTATGAAAGACTTCCGTCTAACATGCGAGAAAACAGGCTTTTTCTTGGGTCCGTTTTTTCCCTGTAACTAGGCCTGTTGGTTATGTGTGTCAGTGGTTCTCAACCTTTTTCAAGGTCAAGGACTGAGAATTCTATTGTTGAGATACCGGTTCCGGTGGAGAAAGTGAAATCTATGATCAGAATACATAAGTCTTCTTTTTTTCCCCTCATTGGCCTAACCTCTTGTGAATGAAATAGTGAAATTAAACTTTTTTTTTCTGGGGACCCCCTGGAACCCCCCCTCAAGGACCATGTTGAGAACCACTGATGTATACAGTACTTACAGGAACATGAGATGAGAAGACAAAAACAAAGTCGTTATTGTTATATACCTCATATTCTCGCTTTACAATGTGTTGAAATGAGCTTGATAAAGCCTGCATGTAAATAGTAAATCACTCACAAATCGTGTCATCTTCTGCCGTGTGTGTGTGTGTGTGTCTACTGCAGACAGCGACATCAACTTTTTGTTGAACAAGGCTCTATCAAAGATTGCTTTCCTGCCCTTCGGTTACCTCATTGACCAGTGGAGGTGGGGTGTGTTCAGAGGAAGCACTCCTCCTGAACACTACAACGCAGAGTGGTGGCGCCTCCGGTATGTCTTTACAGGTCTAAATATGACTTTTAGACCGTTTAATAATCAGCGCACATATTTTACGACCATTTTCCTGAGTATTGCTTCCTTTCTTTTTTTGATTTTGAAATTGTTGCTTTGGTTACTTTTTCTTTTCTTTTCCTTTTTGAACTTGATGGTGATAAATCATAGAATTATAGAGAAGAAACCTACCCAAAAATGATTTCCTGGTTGTGCTAACAAAGATGTAGCTCCTTAGACAGCATCTCCCTCTCTCTCTCTCTCTCTCTCTCTCTCTGTCTCTCTGTCTCTCTCTCTCTCTCTGCACATGCACTCTCAGATTTCCATAGTGCCTTTTTGATTTGTTGATTTGATAAATTGATTTCTTTTATAAAAGGCTACGTCTTTGTTAGTGCAACCAGGTGATAGATTTAAGCTAGGTTTATCACCATACTGGTATGGTCCTTTTAAGATAAAACTAGGCATTTCATGCATTATGATATGTCAAACATAGGAGCTGAAGGAATACTTATAAATGATATAAGAATATGTGATATAATGTACCTGTACTATACTAATAATGAATATAAAACACATGCAGAATGTTCTGAATCTGCCTTTCCCTTCCCTCATTCCTTATTTTAAAAGGGTAAAATACCAAGGTATCTGCCCACCCACCAGGCGGACAGAGGAGCACTTTGACCCCGGGGCAAAATACCACATCCCAGGAGACACCCCATACATCAGGTAGGATCCCCTTTAAAACAGTCCACCCTGTAGACACGCCATACATCAGGTAGGATCCCCTTTAAAACAGTCCACCCTGTAGACACGCCATACATCAGGTAGGATCCCCTTTAAAACAGTCCACCCTGTAGACACGCCATACATCAGGTAGGATCCCCTTTAAAACAGTCCACCCTGTAGACACGCCATACATCAGGTAGGATCCCCTTTAAAACAGTCCACCCTGTAGACACTCCATACATCAGGTAGGATCCCCTTTAAAACAGTCCACCCTGTAGACACGCCATACATCAGGTAGGATCCCCTTTAAAACAGTCCACCCTGTAGACACGCCATACATCAGGTAGGATCCCCTTTAAAACAGTCCACCCTGTAGGCCTACCTTGGAGAGATCCGTGTTGTGAAATTAACAATTCAATACATTTACCGGTTATTATCTCAAATCAGTGAAATGATCGCTTTGTAATAATTGATTAGGACTGCTGGTTACAGCGAGTTCAAGAAATGTAGGGGGGGCACCACTGAGGAAACAAGTCAGACCAACATTATATCTGGTCATCCATGTTGTAAAATGCAATTAGAATTTCAGAGTTGAGTTCAACTGTAATAATTTCTGACTTCCAGCCCTATTTCCTACTCATCAAATGTATGTGACTAAAAAAGACAACACGGATGACTAAACTTGTTCTTGGACCGAATGTTAAATGCTACAAATGTATTTGACTAAACAACTCGAGGCACTGGTCAAGATGTGTTCTTAAATGCTAAATAAATGTATTTGACTTAACAACACAACACGGATGACTCAACAAAATGTCTTTTTAAATGCTAACTAAATGTATTTGACTAGACGACACATATGACTCAACAAAATATGTTCTTAAAGGGATAGTTCTGATTTTTTGGACCCCCTAGCTCTATTTCTTACTTACCAGTGATGTTGTTGATCGGTAGAGTCCTTTCTCAGCACAGTCCATGCTGTTCCTCATACTAGCTCTGGATAGTTAGCCACAAACCAATGCAAAGTCAATGGGGTCAAACCCCTGTCTGTATGTACTGATTGAGGTTCACTGAAATGTACTTTGTGTGCACTGTGGAGTAGATTTCAGATGTCAAGAACTGGTGTTTGAATGGAGATACCACCTGTGAGTTCCTTGTTCTACGTCATAGAACCAATAAATAGACAACCCACTTTCTAAAGACAACTCTAACAGGCTCGATTTTCTTGATTTATTTTTTCTTCTTCTCTGGTTTTGAACGTCACTTAGGGTCCTGTAAGTATTGTTTATTGAGCAAAAAACCTGCCAGTTGGACTTTAAGGTCTGCAGTGTCCGCAGCCTTAGACAACTGTCTCCTTGAGCAGGAAATCAGAGCATCAAGACATGAATTTGTCATCAAGTGACAATGTTTGGAGTTGGTCCATCGACAATGAATTAGTGACCAACTTTGTGGGTAGGGATGGGTCGATTTGAAGGTAGAACCCGCACACCAAGGTATAATTTACACTTCTTTATTAATATATTTTTTGGGCAGGGATGGACGGATACCACTTTTTCACTGCCGATTCCGAGTCCTAAACTTTAAGTATTGTCCAATACAGAGTACTGATCAGATCCATCACTTTTACTGAACAGTATAGACTTGGATCGTCAGTTTTGGCTCATTGGACAAAAATTATAGATATACATTTTAGATTATAGATATACATTTTTTTTCTCCATTTGAGAGATCTAACATGCTTCTATGTGTCAAAAAATGCAGAAAACCAAGTCACTTTGCTTTGATTTCTGGCATGTTGCACATGGCTCTTGGTATCAGATTGTAGTATTTGGGAAATTCTCAGATACCGATACTTTATTTTAGCCTGGTATCTGACCTATATCTGATACCAGTACTGGTATCAGTGCATCCCTATTTGTGGGCTCGTAGAATTAGTTATTACATCCAAATGAGTTTTATTTAAATGTAGGGCTTACGGCTCATAATCAGAAAATGTACCCACATCCCAGTAAAATCACCACGGGTACTATCATAGTGTCCTAGAGGTTGTTCCGTTATTCACTGTCTATGGAGCAGCTCCAGGATTTGTCTCTCGATGACTTCATCACTGGAGTCTTGTCTCTCTAGTGTTCTGCTTCAGGAGAGACTTGTTCATATATCACAAATTGAAACTAAGCTGTGTACAACATTATAGAAATAACACGTGAATTCTATTTTAGGGTAGATTTTCCCCTTTTAAATGCAAACCGAAAGGTGTTTGACTGAACAACACAGATGACTCAGCAGATGTTTGCTCGCCCCCTACAGGTATTTTTTCAGCTACATCCTGCAGTTCCAGCTTCATGAAAAGCTATGTGAAGCAGCCAATCATACGGGCCCCTTGTATTTATGTGACATCTACAAGTCTGAGGCGGCAGGAGCCCTCTTAAAGTAAGTAGGCCACCATGACTTTAGGATTACGGCTGGAGAATATATATATATATCACTTATTACCTGTCTGTGTTATTGTATTGTGTTTTATATGTTATATATGTTATGGTAAGTTTACAATATTCTGATTGAGTCCTTATAAAATCTGCCAATCTGTTCCCATGTCATCAGTTAGAAACATGCTTAGCAAATATTTTAAGGTAAAAATGTCCAAGATTATGCAAGATGAATATGGTTATTATAATGTGACAGATCAACCCATTGCCGATGACTCAATGGAAGAATCACAAGACATGCCTTAAGCATTTTATTTGTATGAATCCGATTATGATATCAGCCACCCAGTGTTCTTTAGAGCCTTAAAAGACAGGTTCAACAGGTGGGTAGCGATGCACTGGGCCAAACTGAACAAGAAGCTCCACCAGACCCAGAGAATCTCTGTTCACGGGTTTGGCTTCACCAGCCACACACACAGGACACCCAAGTAAACGTTTTTAAAAGATGATTTATTGAAAACCAAGAATGCTTGATGGGGAGAAAGTGAAGTTGGATACCATGGATGCTTAGCTGGGAGAAAAGAGAAAGGGGGGGGCAATAATTGGTGGGTAAAATCATAAGAGGACTTGCCTCCTGAGATTGCGTTGCTCAACTTCACTTATTTGGTTCATGTCAGGTGGATCTGTGGCCATGGAAAGCAAGGTTTCATTCTGCAAAAGAGAAAGAATGAACATCTTTAAGAGTTGCCGTTTCCATCTCGCACCAGCTATCCTATCCATTAGCTTAATTGCTTGTAACTGTCGCAGAATTCCACCCACATTAACTATTTCACTGGGAAATGTGGGATTTCCCCCCCAGATTTCCCATCTGGTCAGGGAATATGCACAATAACTGATGAATATGCATATTCACCACAGAGTTGGTGAATTATGCTGACCAAAGCAACAGCACCGCTTTGCCTCGTTTTAACCATTTTTCCCCCACTGTGCTGCAGTGCTGTCGCCGTGGGTTACAACTGGCAAATTGTGGTCAGTCATGGACGTTTTAGTAGGGCCGTTTTGTATGTGCACAGGCCATGTAGGCACTTCTAGCAGCGACGATTAGGTAGTTGTGATGAATCCTTTCTATCTTTGCATCGTCCAAAATCAGCATTACCTTGCTTTCACTTGCAGAATATTAAAAAACACTCACTGTCTAAAAGAGAGAGAGAGCCATGGGTTTATTGACTACTTGCGTCAACCCAAACAAGTTAGCGTGATATCTGCTGGTGCAATCTGACATTATTGTGCTGTAGGTGTTGGGTCTTTTCGTAGGCTATGTTGACTATAAGAGAACAATTTTATTACACTGGCCTTATCCTGAAATGACATCACACTTCCCATTACAGTACAGTCCAATTTGATGAACATCAATTGGATTATCTAACATGTGATATTCGATACCTAAGCAGATATTGTGATATACTATATATCTGCTGGATAAAATGTCTAAATATCACAATATAAATTTTTTTCTCATATCCCAACCCTGATGGATGATGGATTGATGGATGTCGCAACCCTGAAAATGTCCAAAACGTCATATTGTAAGCTCATTGCAACAACAGCAGCAACAACAAGAATATTCTTTTTCTTTTTTCCAGGAAGGTCCTCCGGTCTGGCTCATCCAAGCCCTGGCAAGATGTTCTTCAAGAGGCCCTCGGCACCAAAAAGCTGGATGCCGGGGCGCTGATGAGATACTTTGAGCCCATCATTAAATGGCTGGAGGCACAAAACGTGAACGAGACCTTGGGTTGGCCCGACGACACCTGGCAACCCCCCATCCCAGAGGGCTACCCTGAGAGTGTTGAGAGAAGTTAGATCAATATAGGCCGGGCCACAGGTGGAAAGCAACGATTTCAGTTACTGCAGTTCAATTCTAGTTCTATTCCAATTCTAATATTTTTGGTGGGGGAGAAAATTATAAATATCAAGAACCAAAATTATTCTACCTGTCATTCTTGGTAGCTTTAGGCTATAGTCAATAAATGGATTGGACTTGATTAGGATCCCCATTAGCTAATGAAGAACATCCACTGCTCATCCTGGGGTCCACGTAAAAACATCTCATCTTTCATCTTTTAAAGTAAAATCATCTTTTAAAGTATAACTAACCAACATTATTCTTTCTTGCAAACATATTACTATGCATATTCTAATATATTATTTAAATTGTGAACCATGACATGAAGGTATCTTTTTCCTCTTAACTTGCTGTAACTTAGCCTTTAGTTTTTGCCATTTGTCTGTGATCAAAGGAGGCTTGTTAAATTCATTAATATTGCTGTGGATGATAATGCATCTTGCCTAGCTATTACCTAAGGAAGGAGACAACTGTTGAAGAATGTAAGACATTCACCTTAAACCACTGCACAGTGCATTCATCCACTTTCTCTGTGCTCATCATAACCCTTCACAGCTAAAGTGAAAGGAATTTTCTTTTAATGGGGTGTGACTGAGGATGAGCTGGACGTGGCAGGGTGCTCTGTGAACTCACATCGAGGATTATTGTTCATTTCCGGGTGCCTCTAATATAAAAGACCATTGTCAGCTGACATATATTGTTACATTCGAGTGTCTTGCATAGCCAGACATCTCTCCATGCTACATTTAGTGCTTGTACCAGCACAGGAAATAACTTGAGTATAAAGCGCTAACGTTGCCACCGCTAACTGTATCTGGGGACATGACCGGTTTTATATAGTTCAGTGGATATGACTGGGAGACCGCAACACACCGAAAATGGTGCGCGGAGGGTTGAAGCAAATGTCATATTGGAGGTGCTTCCTTGCTTGCACAAAATACTGTTGCTTTAGGTACAGCGTTTTGCTGTATTCCATCTTTTTTTGTGAAGCTCAGCCAAACTTTTGAGCGTTTGACGCTGTTAGCCATGGTCCAGCAACAGTAAACGCAACCATGTAACCAGTGAAATGACTTTAGGTGCAAGCAACAGGTCCTGGCAGTTGAGCAGATTTATTTATTTTTTGCTCAATGCAGCGGGGCAGAAATATTGGTAGTTTTGGTTGTAATCTTTTGCTGTGCTAGTAAATAATTTTTCCAGTTCGCACATATCTATTTTTGGTCGCAAATGCGAGTAAAACACTCACACTGTCAAGCCCTGACCACCAGGGTATCTGGAAAAAAGGGGAAGACCACACTCCCAACCCTGTGGCGACTTCCCATTCAGTTCCGGTTTAAAAGTCTGCTCGCTGTCCAACATGCATTCACAAAGTTAACATTTTCAGTTCATATAGTGTTGTCCCTATTCAGTTTCAGGACAAGTGTCCGTTCACTGTCTACCATGCTGATACTGGAGCTAGCACCAAATCTTTCATGATTCTCGTTCGAAAGAAACTAAACTTACTTTACTGCTACTTACTTTAAGTAACTTGAGTCATTTTCTAAACGAGTGCTACTATTCCTACTTAGCCCAAAGTAACAGCACTACTTGAATAATGTACTTCAGTATTCTTTCTCTGAGGTTGCTATAAGGGGTCAACATGTGTTGAGGGCCAGACAAGGCATACTTGATTTACTGTACATGAAATATGAATGTATGCTAGAAGGCAGTTATTATTCTTGCTAGCATGACTATTAATGATAATTCACGTTAAAAGTTTTGTTTATTTCTAATAAGATTTTGTAGAAAAATTGTGATGTTCATGCATAATTGACAGGTCGTTTGTAGGTATATCACTTGATCAAGCTTGACGAATGAGACAAATTATCAGTATTGTTGAAGAAGTTGACTTGATTACTTGAATTGTGTCATTGCATCTGTTTAGCCCCTGATGCCAACATAGCCTGTTGCTAGATTACTGACTGCTTAACTGTTCTTTAATATTTTCCCTGTTGCTGCCTTTATATGTGTTGTGGGTGGATGGGTGTTGTTGCTCAAGTGTGTTGGTTCTGTACTTTTACCAACCCCTTCTCCTTTCTATCTCTTGACAGGCCATTGTAAACAAGATTTTTTTTTTCTTAATGACTTGCCTGGTTAAATAAAGGTTGATAAATAAATGAATAAAAAGTCAATTAGCCATTCTTTTGGGTAAAATATTTAAATAAGGTGCAAGAAGGGCATCCTAGTAGTCACCATGTAATCACAACATCCTAACTTCAAATCCAGCCTGAGACAATGAGATCTATCAAGGAACACAGTTACCCCTTCTCTCTCCTTGTGATTTCACTCTCAGTCCTATCCAATAAAGCAGAAATGCCCTAAAATATTTATACATAAAAGGCAGAAGAGGGCGTTATTACAGAGGGGAAAGCTTTGGCCTTCATATCATCCACCGGCCCCAGTCTGATTATTTCACTGTAAAAATGAATGAGTCCTATTGTAGATATTGTAACAAAAAATACAACACCGCCACAAATCCTATCATATTTAAGAAGCCAACATTGGGGTGTTACAACCACAGCGGATTGATCGCCTGAACTGAAATGATTACAGACATTTAAAAAAAGTTGAGAAGTGGCCGATTCACGAGGCTGGATCCAGGCTACATATCGGAGCCATCACTTGAGAAACATTCCACACCAGAGCCATATTAGAGGGTCTGTTCTCTCCACTGATCTGTAAGAAAATGTACATCCCTAAATAATAATTATACTATTAGTAGTAATGATGATATTTATTATTATTATAGCAGTAGAAGTATATGTTTTTATTTAGTATATGTTTTAATTATATTCTTTCACCCTTTGATATTTATGTTGATTTGTTTATGTAGCATTATCTTATTTTCTGGTGGCCGGTAGGGTAAAGGATGTAGCAATAACAATTTTGTGATCACATAGATCAAACATGCTATCTTCTGACATCACAGTCTACATTCAAAACAAGTCTTGATGTATAATCAATTAAGTCTGTTGGACACACAAATTGAGATGAGACGACCTTTCTCCCAAGTGGAGTGAACAAATGAATTGACAGAAATTGCCAGAAAGTGACCCATGGCCCGCCCTGCTGTAGTCATGTAAAAACTATCCTCTCTCTCTGCCTCTTTCACACAACCTCTGATGACACAGTGAATAGCCTGTGAGCTAGGGCCCAAGGCCCCTGCCATCTTAAGCAAGAGAGTACTGTCTAGACCAGAGGTACTGCCTAGACCTGAGGTACTGTCTAGACCAGAGGTACTGCCTGGACCAGAGGTACTGTCTAGACTTGAGTTACTGCCTAGAACCAATGTACTGTCTAGACCCCAGGTATTGTCTAGACCAGAGGTACTGTCTAGACCAGAGGTACTGTCTACACCAGAGGTACTGTCTACACCAGAGGCCAGAGGTGGGAGTCCTTTGACATAGAACCAGTTCTTTGACGCACCAGGTTGCGCCCTCATGCACAGCTCAGAGCACCACAAAGCCCAGTTCTCTCTCTTTCTGGTGCTCTCTCTCTCTAGGAATCTCTGCCATTCTATAAATAATTTTTAACACTATTACGTTCTCTATCCCTCTCTCTCTCTTTCTCTCTCTCTCCCTCTCTCTCTACTCCCCACCTCACTGGCCTGGCACTGATCTGGGCGCGCTGCCCAGGGCATGGCAGAGAGGGAGGCTTGGCTCATCAGAGATGTAACAGGAGGCATGTGCGTGCAATGTAAATGCAACCTCAGGGACGGAACAACAATAAAAGAAAATCCATTCAGCCTCGGGTTT